>CM062251.1:1112474-1183350 GCA_031216285.1 Syzygium syzygioides | reverse complement strand
TTCCGATGGGTAGGTTCTAGGTTGCAAAAAATGATAAACCTGTATCTGAGGTAGGTTCCAACCGCTCACCCCTAGTCCTCAGTCATGAATTTTTTTTTTAATCAACTAGATACGGCATAAAAGTTCCTCCTGGGACATGGACATATAATGAAGATAATAAGGATATATGGGGTTCTTATTTAACTTATTATCACTAATGTTGATTGCGCAACATTATTTTATGCTGCACCTATTTGTGGCAATCTCGGGGTTTATAATCGTATATTTATACAATCGTATTCACTTTTCTATAATAAATCATGAGCAAAATGTTTATTCTTAATCCTATCTTCTCTTTTTATGTCATTACGACCATAACTTTAATATCCTAACTCCATATTTTACGGTTGCTATCCTATATGACGAGATTTCCCGACTCTCGACAAATTCAGAGGTTGTGACTATGGAATTTGCAATCTCAAAATTTGTAATTACAGGTGAAATGTGACTAGGAGTGATTGATTTCTAGTCCGGTCTGGTTCTAAGATAGAACGGGGATCCGGACCGGTTCCCAAAATTGGTAACCAAGGACCGGGAACCGGTCATTTTTTTTCCCACTACTTGATGCCATGTGTTATCAAACTGAAATTTTATTTCCCATGTCGATTACACATAATCACAAAAACAAGCGTGCAATTTGAGCTAATGAGATGACGAATCGATTTCGATTAATCAAAATATGTGATTACACATGTATTACTAACGTCTATGATGGAAGTAAGAAAAAAAGAAGAGTCCCATCAAAACATGCGACTGATCAAATTTTTTTATGTAGTTGGTCCAATCCGGTTTCTTTTTGGAACTGCAAACTAGACTGCTCAAATCAGGAACCGAACTGACACTCCCAGAAATGAGATCCAACCGATCGGTTTGATTTGATCTGAGCAATTTCCGGTTTGGGCAATCCCTGCAACCGTGGGGCTCTCTCACTGACATATAAAGCCATGAAATTTGGGGATGCTAGAACATGGAGCTCACATGGTGGGTGTATGTCATGATCCTCTCGACCCACATGATTACACGAGGACGGAAGGTCGTTTCAATTCGTACTACCTTTAAATTCAAACAACAAAACGACAACGGCGGGAAAACCCTTATGAGGACATGGTCTCGGATGATGTCGGAGAATATTGTTTACTCACGCCTTGGCTATGGCTAGGACACGATGAGCCCACTTCTTTTCTTTCGTTCAGCTTCAAGAGAACTGTTCTGTTTGTCATTGCTTTTCGGCCTTCGTTTGACCTCACATTAGAAACTCATTATCAAGTGGCCCAACAGAAGTTTGATTCTATTCCCTGATTTCTCGATCTCGTGTGTGAGCTTAAACAAACCCTCGCAGCTTACTCTATGTTAGTTCATCATCTTGATTACTCACACAAACAAAGCCCGATTATCATTGATGGCTAGACATCTAGCAATACCAGCTGGTGATGTAAATTATTTCATTTGAGGCTTAAAAAAGTATATAATCTTTTGAAATTCGTTAACAAAATGGACCACCTTTGTTCATACATTCATTGACAGTTTAATTTTAGGAGATTTTATGGGGTGACTAAAGGTGAAATTGAACTTTTGACGATGAAGGTAAGGGTAGAAGTGTTATCTTGCATTTAAATTCCTAATTAGGAAGTGACTGTCCAATATTTTCATCTTATGAAATGAAAATAATTGAATGGACTTACCTTGATGTTTCTTTACCAAAAAAAAAATAATAATAATTGAATGGAGCACCAAAAATTGCTCCACCAATTCTTAAAAAAAAGGTGAAAAATCTTCTAGTCACATCATTATTTCTCACTATCCCTATAGCAGCAGAGACTCCTTTTGTTCAATATATAGTACAATCTCGGGATCTTTATTTTTTTTACATCGGGTAGGTGAGCCGCTTGATCATTCACCCAAAAGGAAAAAAAACAAAATACAAAAAAGGGAAAGAAAACTTTGCCTAGTCAATTGCTGCTACGAAACAAAGACACCTCTGAGTAACACATGAAAATATATAATATAATATATATACATTAATTACGAAATTCAATACTTTTAGAAGTTGTTCACACATCCAAAGAACACGGCACGCTTTGAGGGGGGACTTGCCACTTACTTTCATGTCGTCATTTATTACACGTACAAAAAGGTTAAGTGAATTTGTTCCACTCGGACAACACGATCCGATGATCGAGAGAATTCATGATTTTTTGGTCTTCGAGAGCGATTTTGCATAGACCCTTTACGGCCGGTAAGCCCCTCGCTTCCTTCCTTAGCTCAAAGATAGGTAGCATAGACAGGAGTCTATCTCTAACAATGTGCATAAAGAAATAGTCTCGGTAGCAACTACCAAACCAATAAAACAAGGGTTAGCTTTGCTGCTAGACCACAAGCAAGGTAAGTAGGTCCATTGCCTAGCGGCTCTCGCCACTTCACAAATGTTGCATTTGTGCAAGTAAGCACGACGAAAAATGTCTACGTGGTAGAGAGAGGAAGGGGGAGTTGCTAATAATTAGGGTTTCGACATTTTTGCTCATGGAATTGCAAGAATATGTGAAAGACAAAGATCCATTGATTTTGCTATTATAGAGAAGTGCAACTTATGACTCCATGTCTATGGAATAGGTGTCGACTTTCGATGGAAGTATGAATTTTGTTTGCGTATCTAATAATTTAGCATCTCTTGTGAATCTAATTCATTGAATTTCTCTTTTGTGAATTGGGAGAATAGTTGATTTCTAAAATGGTAGATCGGAACAATAATCAATGGTAATAAAGGTTTCCTACGCTCTTTGATTTCAATTGGTCCCATTGAGATAGGATTTTATATGAATGCATATAGAACCCGTGGCCTAGAGTTTTTTAGGTAAAGTTCGAATTCATTTAACTTCAGCTTAACACTATCTGTTTCTACCAAAAAAGATATTATGGTGGGTCATTCGACTTTTTTAAGATACAAATGTAGACATTTTTTTCTTAAAATAAATCAATGCAAATTTACATGGCATATAGATATTAGGCACATTTGCATTAATAGGGTCTATTAGAAAATCTATTTTTAAAAAAAATTAAAAAAATTTCGAATCAGGCTGGGTCGACTTGGCCCTCTCCCCCCCCCCCCCTCTCTCCTCCTTCCTCCCTGGTCGCTGCAAGTGGCCACCGCCTAGGACAATGCAGAGAAGCCGCTCCACCGTCCTAGTCGCTGCAAGTGGCCACCGCCTGGGACAACGCAGAGAAGCTGCTCCATCTTGCAAATTTGGCCACAAAAGTCAATGGAGTAGAGTAGGTCGGTGCAAAGTATTAAATTGATGACTTCCGGGGTAGAGACAAGCGGCCGGTGCCCGCTTTATAAGCCGGTGAGGAGGAGAGAGAAGGGGTAGGCAAAAAATAAAGCAAAAAGAGAGAGGTTCAAAGAAAATTTGAGAGAAATTGAGAGCAAAAGTGCGAGCTGAGTGTTTACAGGGACTGAAGAGGAAGCTAGCCGGCCTTGCCATTGCCTGCAGACCGACCGGAGACCCCCCAAAATTTGCCCCAATTGGTAAGTCCTTCTCGGCCCCTGTTGGACACTATTTTCCCCTGCTTTTTTGTGTAGATTGGCTGGGACTCGTGTCAACTGTTTTGTGCGAATTCCGAGCCATGCAATCCCTAATCCCACGGTTCATACTCGCTGTCGGAGACGATTCGTGGCCACCAGAGCAAACCTTGGCCCCAAAGTAGGTTGAAAACCCTTTGTTTTGTCCAAGCATGCTAGGCGTTCAATGAAATGTATGAATGAAGTCATTTTATTTTGGCTCTTGGCTGACGGTGTTGAAGTCTACCAGCAAAGTAGTTGGCCTAGGTTGGCCTCGCAGTGGCCGCTGGAGGCTAGTCAAGGCCAACCCTTTGCCCGGGTCGGCTAGCCAAGCCCCGACCATTCTTTGGGCTCAAAGAGCCCTAGTTGGGGCTCGACCGGTGATTGCCCTTGCTAGCCAGATAGGGACCTCTTCAGCTTGCCTAGCTGAGGAGGCCGAGGCTTATGGCCGGGCGAGACGACTGGCTATTGACACTTAAATTTTGGCGTCCAATTTAGTAATTTGTTGCATAGAAAATTAGGGGCTGATATGACGCTTAACAAAAATATCATTCACATTATTTCCATTTGCAGTACATTTAGCATCCGTATCGCATTAATAGAATTTAGGACTTATACATACAAGAGTCATGCATCATGCACATGCTCTGGCCACAAAAGATAGACGAGGGGTTCTTATCTTGCCATACACCTTATACACCCAAAAAGAAAAAGTGGAGTTCAGCCACAATTCCGAGAAAAACGGAGAAAGAAGAGAGGAGTGAAGGAAGGAAAAAGACAAAAAATTGAATGAAGTCCTCTTCTTTCCTCTCCATGGACTAACACAAGGGGGTCTATTTCTCTCTCCTTCAACACTTTGACAAAAAAAGAAACAAGTGAGAAAGGACAAGAAAAAGGGTTCTGCACGTTTTCATGAAGAAACAAAAAGAAAGCAAAATAGGAAAAACAAAAAAGCAAATGAAGAAAAGCTTTCCGACCCAAGGCTTAATTGGTGGGTTGTGCCATCCATGCTGGGGAGTAAAAAGGACAAAAAAACAGGGAGCCAAAAAAATAGAAAGGGGAGAGAGTTGGAAAAACGGACGGAGACCGAGAGAGAGTTTGGGGGGAAACCGGAGAAGAGTGAGCTCTTTTTTCACTTGCTAGAGGTCTGCCTGAGCCACCGTTGAACCTCCAGCCACTGCATTTCGCCCCGGTCAGCCACGAACCCGGTGGGTGTTAGCTTTTCTCCTCTGTTTTCGCGTCCCTCTCCCCTGCCTCTCGTGTGCCGGGCACACTGAGTCCATTCGGTGATCGCCTGGCCCCGTTAACAGAGGCTAACACTTTTTTGACACTCAGTAAACCTTTTCTAAACATTATGTGTAAAAAAAAAACCACGAATCTTGTTAAAATTAGCCCTTTAGCTGCGTTTTCTAATCGCCTGACGCCTGTTTGTTAAAATGCCTCAATGAAGACCTTGAAGCTTAAAACGCTGGATCTGTGTGTGCTGTTATTTAACGTTCGATTGCAAACCGAGACCATTTTGTTGCAAAAAATGGCTGTTTAAAGCTGCAAACATCACGTTCGAGCCCTTAACCGCTTTGCATCTTACCCTAAAGCTCACGTCAAATCATGCCTATCACATGTTTGATGAAATACCCAAACGAGGTTCCGAGTCTGTTTTTTGTGGAACTGACACCCCGGACTTTGTTGTAAGTGTGGATTATTCTTGTTACTGATCTCATGCTTTCTTTGCTTTTCATATGTTTTTATGGTACTCGTGCGTCATGAGTCGACCGTGGTTGAACGCATCGCCGGGGGCCCTATTCCTCTAACCGGAGAAGCCAGCGGCTCGAGGCCGCAATCGTTAGCCATTTATCCCGATTCTGCGTTTGTTTGTGCTTGTTTTGTTCGAGTTAAATGTACGTGGTAGGAGCCGAAAGTTGGATGGGCGGAAAGTGGGTTTTGGTCGCCGGTGGGGAGTTGTGGTTGCTTCTTTAAGTCGCTGGTGTGGTCGCCGGAGTGTTGGCCGGCGGTGACGGCATGACGCCAGCGTCCGTCGTCGGCGCTGGCAGCCCGAGCCGACGGCTGGCGGTGAGCGTTCCCGATGCGGTCTCGGTGAGGGTTGAAGAAAACGTCAGGGCTCTCGGTGAGTACATGAGGGAGGAGGTGATGAACACTGAACAGTACAGAGGGGAGGAAGAAAAAGAATAAAAATTTGAAAAGAAAATAGAAGAGTAAAAAAAAAAAGAAAAGAAAACAGAAAAGGAAAGAAAAATGGAAAATATTCCAATGGGGTCCCGGGCGAGTCAGAGACCCAGGTCGGATAGCCAGTCTGATCGGGTCAGGGGACCGATCCGGAATGCTTATTTCATTACTAAAAAAACATAAAAATAATTAAAAATAATAAAAAATTCAGAAAAATTCAAAAATGTTAAGAAAAATAAGGAAACGTTTAGAAATTAGTTTTTGAGTTAGTTTCATTAGATCTTGTTAATTTCATTCTAGATTTAGTTTAAAAGTCATAAAAATTGAGAAAATCTTTAAAAATTTCCCAAAAAAATTGGATAAGCCTGTAGGCCTTTACCCTAGGACTTTTGATTGTCTTTGTTTTTTTTTTAGAGACAATGCTAGGTCGCTGGTTGTTTATTTTCATGCCGATTATTTGATTGCGCACCTTTAATACATTGGCTATTATTTTTCATTTTTAGTATGGTTAAGATGAGTTTTAGGCTTCTCGATAGATTGTCCTAGTGCATTAGTTAGTGAGCAATTAAGTTTAAGTACCGAATGGATACTAGTTAAATGACTGGTGTAATTAAGTCCTCAATCCTTAAAATCTCTGGTTGTGTATGTATCGAGACGATACTCCCGCGTCTCGATTAAGGTCTAGCCAATTCTTGATTATGGCTGGTGGTGACTCTAATTGAATGCATAGTTTAGACAATTCTTGTCGCATGAGGTATAATGCTTGGGAGCACCTCGGTCCTTGGATTAGTGAACTATTTGGTTCGTCCTTCAAACGAATCAATCAATGTTTACATCCATCGGCAAATACCTTTGGACCTATACATATTTATTTTCCTCGATCGGAATGGGTAGGTCGCGACACTAGCAAATCGTCGAATCTCGCTCGTTCACCGTTCTTGCATGCTTGAGCATGCTAGAACCAACTTAAACCAATCTGCAGACTCGATTGAATTGGTTTGCAAGCCATTCGAGGCTAGTTCGACCGGTCAAACTAGCCTTCATCGAATCGGGCCTTAACCAAGCCCGATTCGGTTCAGGACCCGAGTTAATGACTCGGGTCGGTTTTGGAGATCCGGACCGGGTCAACACACGTGGGTTAGGTTTGTTGACCTGGGTTGGACTTGACCTGACTCGGATTTGCCGACCCGATCCATTGAATATTATTTTTTTAAAAATTTTAACAATTTAATTTTTTAAAAAATAATATTAAAATATTAAAAAATCACAATTTTTTTTAAAATTATTATTTAATTAATTGGGAAATAGTTTAGAAATTAATATTTTTTATTATAATTTTCTAAATTATTTAAATTATTTTGATTACTAGTTACATCTAATCCGGATAAGCCTATAAGACTATATAGTAGGATTTTGAATGTTATTTTTATTACTGTTGAATTATTATTATGCATGTTATTTCTAATTAGTATATGATTACATAAATTGTAGTGTGTTGAATGCCGTCTCCCTAGTTAGGATTAGAACCCTATGCTGCATATTTATCTTGATTGCTAATCGTTAATGATTGTGCATTCATTTGATTATCTCACGTGTTAGGAGCTACGTTCTAAAATCAATCCAAATTGCCTGATAAATATT
This sequence comes from Syzygium syzygioides, assembly GCA_031216285.1. Taxonomy (NCBI): domain Eukaryota; kingdom Viridiplantae; phylum Streptophyta; class Magnoliopsida; order Myrtales; family Myrtaceae; genus Syzygium; species Syzygium syzygioides. The sequence continues at coordinate 1,175,930 of CM062251.1, read as the reverse complement.
TTCTAAAATGAATAGAATAAAAGGTATTGAAAGGGCATTAGTCATTCAACTAGTGTAACCAAGTCCCCGAACTTATTTAATCTTTGGTTCGTAGGAGTAGGGCGACTCTCCTATCGCCTTACTTGGGTTTCTAATTGACCCACCGTAAAATGATTAGTGGTGACTTCTAGATAAAAATCACTTGCAGGTTAAAAACCTAAATCACAAGTTACAATATGATATGACCTTGGGAGAGTCCGAGTTAAGTTTCAAACCTAGACTTAGCACATTACCAAGGCGAGAACCTTCATCCCTCCGGAGCGAGGATAGGGCGGTTGCAACATGTGTCATTATTCTTTACACTTGGTAGAGTCTTAGAAGGAGAGTTAAGCTTGTATAGAAAAGCTTGTAAGAGAGGGACTCTAGTTACTGCATGTTGTTCTATGAGTTTTAAGCCTTCGCGAAAGGCATTTTGAATATAGTTCACTCCAAAGTTATCAAAAGCTCCTATCCCCTTTGGTTTCAACACTGCGTACTCGCAAGATGTTATCACTTGGATTCCACACATCGTGGGACATGACGCGGATGCCTGTAAATGTGCTCGACTTCGATGACGTTCTCCTTATCGCGTCGCTCCTTGCACTTCTCAATTAAGCTTCCATACCCGAGACAAAAGAGATGGGTCCAATCCAACGACCAATAAAAAGCGTTCTTTCTTCAAAGCTCAAAACGGCGCAAACTCTTTGATCAATACGCAATGCGACCAGTCCCAATCGCATGCCCTAACCTGCCGAAAAGTCACCTCCACAATACGTCATTTTGCCACACGGATGAACTTCTATTTGATAAAATATTCGAGAAGCCTGTGTGTGTGTGTGCATGTGACTCGAGTGAGCTCTGTACAGTGCAATTATTCTTGCCCGTACGAGGAATTGAAGGTACAGTGTCAATAATGACGCATGAGCAAAGGTTGCCTTAGTTACTTTCCATTCAAACTAGCTGAAATAGGAGATTGCCTCAAGAAACGGGGTTTAGGAGCACACTAAATGATCTAAAATTCTTTGTCAGAGTTTCATACGTATATTAATTGTGATTTCCATGGACCATTGTGTCCTAAAGTGGGATATAGAACAAATGGTCCAATGTTACAAGAATGAAGTTTGTAAGGCCTCTGTGTCAACATAGGTATCATTAAGACCTTAATAGAGTCCAATACCTCGTAATGGGAAGAAGAGACGGCCCCAAATCTTAAACTCCATAATGTAGTTATTGAGCTCAATGCAAATCGAAAGCCCGAGCAATTGAATTACGAGCTGGTTATCTACTCAACTACTTTTGCCATGTTAATTATTCGAGGTGAGACTTTATTTTCACTAACAATCCACGCACATGAGCCTAGCAAATCTTCCCCATCACACGTGAGCTTGTCATATAAATCCCATTCTCTTGTAATATAGACTAGGTAACCTTCGAAACAAATCTATCAACTACATTGCAATGGCTCACTTCCGAAGAACTCGTCACAGTGTACTGGGATCGCACCAAAGTCCAAGACGTCGTAATAGGAAGATGACAAGAGGAAGCCTAAGTCTGTAAAAAACCTTAAGCTTACTAGAGCATCTGTAGGAACTTACATTGTCGATGGAAGTTTTTTCATCACGTGCGAGGTGGTGATCACGACCCAAATATATTTTCATAGTTGTTCATTATCTAAGCGTACAAATACCATGATTTCAAGCCTGGACGTGCAAAGAAAGTTTTCGACCAGTACATGTCATAGAAAAAGGCAAATTTTACTTTTTTAGGAATAAAATGAGACCTAATTCTAAAACTAGAAGAAATTTGATCAGCAAGCTCATGAGATTAAACTATAGCAATGGGAACAGAAAAAACAAAGAGCATACAATATCGAAATGGAAAGTCTTAACGGCTTAACTGGGGATACCGATTTGAGGAGAGACTCGGCCATAACAACGCCTTTTTCTTTGATAAAGATCATGAAAGCAAACTCATGGAATATGAGGGACAGAAGCAAGACAAGAAAGAAGACTCCAAGGAATTCATAATTTATTCAAGTTGCATATTTCTAGAGATAGTCAGAAAAACAATAAAAATAAAACAAGAGTTACAGAAATGCCCTCAGACTTTAGAAGATATTGCCACAAATATTTAAAACCCTAGCATTCCTTACGATTCTTAAGTTCTCACTCTTAAATCTGATCCTCGGTATCTCAAGCCGCGCACGGATTCTCCTTCTCTCTCTCATGGTGAGTGTCCGCGACAATGGTGATGTTAACCAGCCCCTGTTGGGGCAAATGGAGAATGACCGCCAAGACCGTGTTGATTGTCGGTATGCGAAGGAGGAGGAGGAGGAGAAGCTCGGGACAAGAGTGTAGATCGACACGAAGAAGCTATGGCAGATAGCTGGGCCGGCCATCTTCACTCGAGTGGCGATGTCCTCCATGGATGTTATCACCCAAGCCTTTGCCGGCCACCTTGGAGAAGTCGAGCTCGCCGCCATGATGATCGCCAGCGCCACAATAGTGGGCTTCAACGTGGGCCTCCTGGTAATTCATCGGACTCTTTTGTTTCGATGCTTGCCTTACTCGATGAGAATAGTTTTGTCTCAGTTTGTCGATTCCACATTTTTCCTAAGTTGTGTTCTCGTTCCTCCGTCAAAAGTCGTTGATGGTCTGTCTTGGTTCCTTGACATTTGAAGCTGAGTCATCTTTGGTCGATATCGAGTCGGCCTAATCCAGCTTGACCGAATATGTCCTTCCAAATAAGGGAAACGTGACTTCATTGCACTTGATTAGCGTCGGTCCAATTTAAAATTGAACTAAATCTTAAGCACACGATCCGTATAAAATCCCCTGCAATTTAAGTGGGCAAGCAATGAAAATGCGACAATACTAAACGTCAACTAGGTAGGCAAATCTAACGAACTTTGTGGCAAATCTAACGAACTTCCTTTTTGGGCGTGGAAAAATTAACTAGGTAGGCATGGCCAGCGCGCTAGACACACTTTGCGGTCAAGCCTTCAGCGCGAAGAGATACCACAAGCTCGGCATCTACATGCAAAGGTCGTGGATTGTGCTCTTCCTGTGTTGCTTGCCGTCACTGCCCATCTACATTTCCGCAACGCCACTCCTAAAGCTCCTTGGCCAAGCCGACGACGTAGCGGAGCTGTCATGCATGTTGGCCCTATGGTTGATCCCTCTTCACGTCAGCTTTGCGCTAATGTACCCACTGATCAACTTCCTACAGAGCCAGCGCAAGATGGCCATCACGGCCTGGGTCTCACTGGCAGGCTTGGTCACGATGCAGTCGCGAGTTGGCTCTGCATGTATGTCTTCGGCTTTGGCGAGGTAGGCCTGTGCGTAGCATGGGATCTCTCTTGGTGGCTTATGTTTTTTGGGTTGTTCTTGTGCTCGGCTTGTGGGGGTAGTCCTTTGACGTGGATCCGTTGGTCCGTGGAGGCGTTCTCGGGGTTGTGGGACTTCTTCAAATTATCTCTTGCTTCTGGAGTCATGCTCTGGAACGTATCTTCATCTTTGACAATCTTTAAGACCTTGCTGTTTATAGAGTGATTTAATGGATCATTTTGATTCAGTCGTTTGTGTCCTCCACTATATTTTCTCTTCTCTGTTAACTAAGTTTTTGTTTCACTGAGAATTGACTCAATCGACTGACGAAATAGCTTAGCAAGAACCAAATTACTCTAAAGGAAAGTAAATACATGTACTAATCTCTATATCGATCTTATGTCAATTGAAAAGAGTCAATATTTTTGGGTGTCAACAAATTCACAATGTTTATTAACCATCCTTTTATTCGTACTACTACATAAAAATAAAAGGTGCCTCCAACTTTTCATGCTCATATTTTTTAAGCTCCATTTTAATTATACTTTGTACGAAAACCCGCGTGATAGCAAGTAAATGTCTAGCATTAAATTGGCATCACTCTGAGAATCTAAATCTCAAAGAGTAGAATGCCTTTGAACTCTTGAAGACAATTACCTATGACGAAGTAGGAAGTTCTATGAAAGATTTAAGATATTTGTTCTTGATTTGAATTTCGGATTGTTTGTAAACAAACTGCGAATGCGGGTGATTGTTTCTAGTTTCAATAACTTGGTTTCTTGTATCTTGGCACACAATTAGCCTAGAGAATTGGTACTACAGGATATTGATCTTGATGCCCGGTTATTTGCAAAACGTTACGGGTGCAGTGGACGCCTTGTCAATCTGGTATGTGCAATTTTCCTCGGCCTTAGGAGACTTATCAGAATCGCCTACTTACACTTCAAATACTTCTTGTTTGAGACTTTTGATCATCTATTTATTCATTCTGATCATAGCATGAGCATCAACGGATGGGAGATGACGATCCCTTTTTCCTTACTTGCTGCCATCGGGTTCTCTCTCTCGATCTCTTGAATATATTGCATTTAAATCATGTTGCATTTATCACTAATTCACCTTACACTGTGGCTAAAATTGTGTTCTTCAAATTTTTTTCTCTTGCAACAAACCCAACTTTGGATAATAATACATGTTTGACATCTCCAAATGATTTTTTTTCTAAAGGTTACATCATAACTAGAAATGAAGACTCTGAAGCCAGCTTTCTTCCATACACTAATTGCCTTTTAATTCCAAATTTCTGAAAGATAACGAGGTCACTTTGTCCTATTCACTTCGCTTCTAGTTTAGGTTCCGAATTAGGTATTTCCTTGATTAGAAATTATTTGATTTGTATGATAAGCAAAGGAATTTACTTCTGGAAAATGGGCTCATCATTTTATTACAATTTGGACAGAGTGACAGTGGCCAACGAACTTGGAGCTGGAAACGCCGAGGCTGCGAAGTTGCCACTATCGTCTCGGTGGTTCAATCGACTATAATTGGCCTCTTCTTTTGTGCGCTCATATTGATTTTGCGCAACAAAATTGGCTACATCTATACGTCATCCAGTGACGTTCTCGAAGAAGTGGACAGGCCATCCTATCTTTTAGGGGTTACAATCCTGCTCAACAGTGTTCAACCGATTTTGTCAGGTGTGTATGTATATGGACTTTGTTAACAGATGCTCCAGAGCACTTCTTAATCTCGACGAAGAAAATTTGTCATTTTCAACATATTGTCTTTCTATATATACAATGCTTATTTTCATATCCATCGTCCTTTTAGAATGCATTCATAATGTCCAAAAAGTTACAACCACATAATGACCGTCACGTGCAACGTATGTATGTTCATCCCGATGTTCAATCACTTTAATGGCTTAAAAGAGTTGAGTTTGAGAGGAAGTCGAGTGAATATCTGTAACGAGAATTCAAAACCATGTCTTAGAAGTTGCCGTTGGATCGGGACGGCAAGCACATGTTGCGTACATAAATTTGGGATGCTATTACATCTTTGGGCTTCCTGTTGGTGTTCTCCTCAGATGGGTCTTTCACTTTGGTATCATGGTACGTATCCAAGCCTCCAATGATTTGCTTTCCATCTATCAATAACTTGTTCGCTATTATATTTGAAAGTAACCTGAGTTGGATATATATGGTAGGGCATCTGGGGAGGCATGATTTCTGGTGGGATTGCAATTCAAACAGTAATACTTGCCCTAATGACTATCTACTGTGATTGGGCGAAGGAAGTAGGTGATTACCTCCAAATAAAGCACCACGAAAACGGGGTTCATATGACTAAGCACGTAAAGCCTAGAGGTATCAGTGACAAAGCCTAGACTCCCAAATCGGCTGTTTACACGTAACAGAAAGTCGTATGGACTTAATCTTTTTGCCATATTCGAACTCTATAATGCTTCTTCTCCTCTGTTTTCAATCATCTGTCACCAAAAACATCATAACAGAGGACAGGGTCGTCGCCAAACCCGACCCTAGAAGCCCAAACGCCTGTCCCTATTGATCATTAGGGACGGCCAATTGCCCCTTGCTCATCGTCGCATATCCGCTTGCTGCCAAAGAGAACTAGCAAATGTTTTGCGAAGCGTTCGTCCAATGACATTTCTGGGTATGGCTCGCGAGCCCGTCGCTAAAGTAATTAATGTAGACTGAGAATGCTGGCTGTCCTTAATAACCAGTCGCCTGAAGTTAGTTCTTCGAGTTCGACCAAAAAGAAAAAAGTTAGTTCTTCAATAGTATGTCAGCTTCTCAGCAACCTGATATCTGTGGGCTTTATACATTCAATCTTAGCAACCATATAAGGAAAAAAAAAACGCACTAGAAGGATGATTCGACACATTGCTAAATTTTCACTTAGTGTTGATTAGTAGCTTGGTGTATCTCTATTAATCTAATTGACTAAATCAATGCAGGCTGAGAAAGCTAAGGCACGTGTAGAAAAGTGGTCTACTCCCGATCCTCAGTTGCTTGATTTAGCCGATACCTAGAAGCTACATCTTCACTATTGGAACAGCCTGTATTTTGTATGCACAGTTGAGTTTTCTGGCACTTACAAATTTATTCCGGAAATTAGGGACAAAAATATTGATGAATTGATTATAGTAATCTAGATATCTTTCTCAGTGCAGGTCCAACTTTGACGTAAGATTCGCGAACAGTTTTGATCGGGAAAGCTATCAGTGGAGTGGAGTGGCCTGTTCTATTGGGTGAGCATTGCCATTCATACAAGTCCCTGAGGGACAATTGAGTTTTCTGATACTTACAAATCTATTCCTGAACTTAGGGACAAAATATTGATGAATTGACTATAGTAATCTAGATATCTCTCTTTGTGTAGGTCCAACTTTGATGTAGGATTCACGAACAATTTTGATTAGGGAATGATCATGTGTATATTTGACTTATATTTTGATTATATTTGGTGGTATTTTGAGAAAATATTCAAATAAATAGAGTGTAATTTATTTGTTTTTATGCATTGTGGTTAGGTGATGGTGAATGATGCAATCGCGAAGATTTTGGACGCTTTTGATGTGTTTTTGAGCTGTTGGTTGGGATTCTGCATGTAAAAGATTCATTTTCCAGAGATCCGTGCTCACGGCTTAAAATCACGCAGATGTAAAGCTAGCGCAGAATTTGGGGACGTGATTTGGCCATTAATTTTCATATTTTCCAAACTTGATTGAGAAGGATTTTTGTACTTAAATAGAACTCTTAATTAGGGACATAAGGGAGAAGTTTTTGCCTTTATTTTTTTTTCTCTTTCCATGTTGGATAGAATTTCTTTTTCTAGACTTTCTCTTTTTTTTATTTAAGAGATTGAACGCAAGAAGGGAGGAGAGACTTGACTCCAGAAAATTCAGAAACATATTATTTTCTCTTTTGCGCATTTTGTAGCCATGTGTGGCTAACTCCTTTTTAATCTTGCAAAGGATTATCAAAGTTCAAGTTCATTTAAGTTGTGAGATATAAACTTAATTCTCCTTTTTAGTTTCTGCAGTATTTATATGTTGTCTGTTTTATTGTTTACCATTGCTTTGTTGGTTGTTACTTGTTGTGCAATCGACAGGGTGATAATTTGCTAATTGAAATACCCAAACCCGTAATTGTTTAGGTGTTTTAATAATAATGACAAATAATATGACTTGATTAAAACTAGATTTTCAAGTTGTATTATGAGAATATATGATCTAGCTTGAATAAGTTACGCGTGTGATTTATTGGCTAGGGTTGGGATTTTTTCACTTTTCATGCTATTAGCGAATTCAATCCTAGGTGTGTGTCAGGGTTATTCATTCGTTAATACAGAATTAATCACAGGCGCGTGTCCGGTTAATCTAATATTAAGAAAAGATTAGGTTGTTAGAAGCGTTTCAACAACCATAACCAATCTATTGTAGTGTTTGAGATTATTCGTTTGACTCATTGATCAACTTTCGAACTTGAATGAGATTACCTTTGCTACATGTTGAATAATCTGATTTTTTTTAATTTCTATTTGCTTATTTTATTTAAGTATATTCTGCATAAACCCCCCTTTTTAATTTCGCTTTTATTGTTTACATGGTTTTCAAAGGATTAATAATTTGTCAGTCTTTATGGATTCGATTCTACTCACCCTAAGTACTATTTATTTGTGATTTAGAGAGTAGGAATTATTTTTGGTGAATTCGACCACCACCAAATTTTGGCACCGTTGTCGGGGATTGATTTTAATTAATTTTAGGGTTAATACCACGAAAAATCCTAAACTGGTACACTTGTGACAGATTTACCTCAAACTATTTTTTTGACCATAAAAAACCCCAAACTGGTACATATGTGACAATTTTACCCTGAACTATTTTTTTGACCACCAAAAACCCCAAACGGGTACACCTGTGACAATCTTACCCCAAACTATTTTTTTGACCACCAAAAACCCCAAACTGGTACACCTGTGACAATATTACCCCGAACTAATTTTTTAACATTTTTTTATTTTTCGAATTTTTTTAGTTTTTCTTTTCTTTTCTTTTTCCTTTCCTTTTTTTTCCCTTCATCTTCATTGGACCAACAATGGATTGTTATATTGTAATTGATACCACAATAACGTGACACGTAACATAAATGCTACATTTTGACCCAAAAAAAAACATAAACGCTAAATGAAAGACTTTTTTTTATATGCATGAATTTTCATGCCAACCACTTTTTTCTACATTTAAATATCTCGTGTTTTATTTATTATATATTTCAAGTGATCATATTGATTTATGAATCGCCATGCACATATAATATCTCTAATCTTATACATAAAATATACTAATTTTGTAAATTAGTCTGTTAAATTAAATTGGCAAGCAGGACGTATATAAATTGTTGATTAGTTGTACTCCAAGCTTAGGTAACAAGCCTACGTTGGACCCCATTAGTTTGCCTATCCACTTGCACCCAAAAATAAGAAAGACACGACAACAATATAATGCCTTTTTCGCGAGACATTTAAATGTAGAAAAAAGTGGTTGACATGAAAATTCATGAATATAAAAGAAAGTCTTTCATTTAGCATTTATGTTTTTTTTTTGGTCAAAATGTAGCATTTATGTTACATGTCACGTTATTGTGGTATCAATTACAATATAACAATCCATTGTTGGTCCAATGAAGATGAAGGAAAAAAAAAAGAAAAGGAAAGGAAAAAGAAAAGAAAAGAAAAATTAAAAAAATTCGAAAAATAAAAATATAATAATATTGAAAAATTAGTTTGAGGTAAAATTGTCACTGGTGTATCAGTTTGGGGTTTTTGATGGTCAAAAAAATAGTTCGGGGTAAAATTATTACAGGTGCACCAGTTTGGAGTTTTTGGTGATCAAAAAAATAGTTCGGGGTAAAATTGTCACAGGTGTACCAGTTTGGGGTTTTTTATGGTCAAAAAAATAGTTTGGGGTAAATCTGTCACAAGTGTACCAGTTCAGGGTTTTTTATGGTATTAACCCTTAATTTTATTCTTTGATGACCAGGTCTAATCGTACAGGTGAACTCCAGTACGATACTGAGATAGAGAAGACAGCTAAGAGATTAAGAAAAGAAGCAAAATTAATAAAACAAGCGTCTTTATCTACAATTTCAGCGCCTAAAGATGAAGCATCCCCTAAACCATCTTATGCTTTCGGCAAATCTGATCAATAAGAAAAGATGGTGGAAGAAAATAGGACTTTGAGAGAATTAACGGCCCTTCTAGTCAATCAACAGCCTTTGTGCATCACTTACCCAAATATGGAGGCTCCATTTGAGTTGAAATCAAGTTTAATCCACTTGTTGCCCACATTTCACGGATTAGAGAATGAAAATCCTCATAAACATCTTAAAGAATTTCATATAGTTTGTTCCACCATGAAACCACAAGGAGTAACGGAAGAGCAAATTAAGCTGAGAGCCTTTCCATTTTCTCTAGCTAATGCAGCCGAGGAATGTCTATTTTATCTACCTCCTGGGACTATTACTTCATGGACAGGCATGGTAAATATTTTTCTTGACAAGTTCTTTTTTGCCTCCCGAGCCCTTGGAATAAGAAGGGGAATTTGTGGGATTAAGCAATAGGATACGGAGACTCTCCATGAATATTGGGAGAGATTTAAAAGATTATGTGCAAGCTGTCCCCAACATGGAATTTCAGATCAGGCCCTTATTCAGTATTTTTATGAAGGATTATTATCCATGGAGAGAAAGATGATGGATGCCGCAAGTGGAGGAGCTATTGTCAACAAGACACCCCAAGCTTCATGTGATTTAATTACTACCATGGCTACCAATTCCCAGCAATTTGGGTATCACCAAGAACCCTCAAGAAGGATTAATGAGGTAAATGCATCTTCCCTTGAGAGAAAAATCAATCAACTAACCTCTTTGGTTCAAAATTTGATTGTAGGGAATACACAATAAGACAAAGTGTGTGGGATTTGTGCTTATACCGGTCATTCTACGGATATGTGCTCCACTTTGGAACATGATACCCTTGAACAAGCAAATGCCGTTGGGAAATTTCCTGGCCTACCATAAAGGAAGTATGATCCATACTCAAATACATACAATCTGGAATGGAGAGATCACTCAAACTTTAGTTATGGATTTAGAGCGTAAAATTTCCAACAATTTTAACAAAGACCATCAGCCCCACCGCAGCAAAATTCTTCAGTACCAGGTATGTCTCTTGAAGAGATAGTTAAATCTTTTGCGACTAACACTCAACAATTTCAACAGGAGACAAGGGTGAGCATACAAAATTTGGAGAATCAAGTTAGCCAATTGACAACATCCCTAAGCAAGTTAAAGTCTCAAGGAAAATTGCCTTCTCAAACAATAGTGAACCCAAAAGAAAACGCGAGCGCAATTACCTTGAGAAGTAGAAAATAGTTGGAACCTATTGCTGGAAAAAGACATGAGTACGGCTTGCAATCAGAGAAAGAAATAGAGGTGATAGTTAAGAAACAGACAGAGCAGCCTGAGAAGTCTGTACTTGAGAAGCCCAAAATTTTGGAGACCAAATCTTCTTTTCCAAAAAGATTAGCCCAATCAAAGAAGGAAAAGGAGAAAGAAGAAATTCTTGAAACATTCTGAAAGGTGGAGATGAATATACCCTTGCTTGATGTAATTAAGCAAATACCCAGGTATGCAAAATTTCTTAAAGAATTGTGCACTAATAAGAAAAAATTGACCAAGTATGAGAAGGTAAGTGTAGGGTTCTTAAAAAAAAATTACTACCCCCCAAATGCAAAGACCAATGTATATTTGCTATATCTTGCACTATTGGGAATGTGGGAATAAAAAGGGCTATGTGTGATTTGGGAGCTTCAATTAATGTTGTGCCATGGTCCATTTATTCTTCTTTAAATGCTAGTCCATTAAAAGAAACTGAAGTAGTAATTCAACTTGCCGATAGGTCAATTGTTTACCCCAAAGGTATGTTAGAGGATGTGTTAGTTCAGGTCAATAGTCTGATTTTTCCAGCAGATTTCTTTATTTTAGATATGGAGGATGACAAATCCTCAAACTCATCTGATATTCTGCTAGGAAGACCTTTTCTTAGTACTGCTAGAATAAAGATCGATGTGCATAATGGTACATTAACTATGGAATTTGATGGTGATGTGATTAAATTTAATGTTTATGATATCATGAAATATCCTGATGATGTATCTTGTATTTTTAGCATTGACATTATTGAACCATTAACTCAAAAGACATTTGAGTTAGTGAGGATGACAAGTTTATGGTTGCGCTTTGCAAAAGTATGAGTCTGGACAGCATTGGTAAGGTTAAAAGAAAGTTTTTAATTGATGATGAATTGCAAGAAGTAGTGTATGAATTTGAGGTACTTAAGCCTAAGGTAAGATCTAGTCTTTCTATGGACTTGCCCACATTTCACGCCATTCTTTTACCTTCTGTTTTGCAGCCTCCTAAATTGGAATTAAAGCCGCTGCCCAGCCATTTGAAGTATGCATTTTTAGGTGAAGGGGATACTCTCCTAGTGATCATCTCAAGTAAACTCAGTAACGGAGAAGATGAAGAGTTGATTGAAGTGTTAAAAGAACATAAAAGGGTTATAGGATAGACAATTGTAGATATCAAAGGAATAAGCCCATCCACATGCATGCATAGGATCCTATTAGAAGAAAATAGCAAGCCTATTAGGGAGGCTCAAAGACGTTTGAATCCGCTTATGATAGAAGTTGTAAAGAAAGAAATTTTGTAATTGTTAGATGTTGGTACGATTTATCCAATTTTTGATAGCAAATAGGTAAGCCCAGTTCAGCTAGTACCCAAGAAAATAGGTATAACAGTGATTGAGAATACAGATGGTGAGTTGGTGCCCACCCGAGTTCAAAACGAGTGACGGGTTTGTATAGATTACAGAAAATTAAATACATCAACTAGAAAAGATGATTTTCCTCTTCCATTTATTGATCAAATGCTTGAACGGTTAGCTGGTAGAACTCATTATTGTTGTCTTGATGGATATTCAGGTTTTTACCAAATTCTAGTTACACCCGAAGATCAAGAAAAGACAACGTTCACCTGCCTGTTGGGAACTTTTGCTTATCGGAGGACGCCATTTGGGCTTTGTAACGCCCCAGCCACTTTCCAAAGGTGTATGGTTAGCATATTTTTTTATTATATTGAAAATATCATAGAAGTATTTATGGATGATTTCACTATTTATAGTAATTCTTTTGATGGGTGCCTGGCTAACCTTACAAAAGTTTTGAAGAGGTGTTTGGAGTCTAATCTTATGTTGAATTATGAAAAATGTCACTTTATGGTTGATCAAGGGTTAATTTTAGGACATATTGTGTCTGCTAAAGGAATTGAAGTAGATAAAGCTAAAATAGATGTTATTAAATCCTTGCCTTACCACGTGAGTATGCGGGAGGTGCATTCTTTTCTTGGGCATACATGTTTTTATAGGGACTTCATTAAGGATTTTTCCAAAATCACTCAACCCTTGTGTCAATTATTGCAAAAAAATGTCCCATTTGAGTTCAGTGAAAAGTGCGAGGTAGCTTTTGATACTTTTAAACGAATGTTGGTTTCTACACCAATTATCCAGCTACCAAACTGGAATTACCCTTTCGAGATCATGTGTGACACAAGCAACAGAGCCGTGGGCGCGGTTCTAGGACAACGAATTGAGAAGAATCCACATGTCATATACTATGCCTCAAGAATACTGGATAGTGCTTAGTGCAATTCCTCCACGATGAAAAAAGAACTTTTAGCTATTGTAATTACTTTAGAAAAATTCCGTTCTTATTTATTGAGCACTAAAGTGATTGTTTATTCTGATCATGCAGCATTGAAATTCTTACTCAAGAAGAAGAAGGCAAAACCGAGGCTGATCAGTGGATTCTCTTGTTACAAGAATTCGATTTGGACATAAGAGACAAAAAGGGTATGAAAATCTGGTTGCTGACCATCTTAGTCGATTACCTATCATTGAAGAAGCACAACCTTTGCAAGATGACTTTCCCAATGATTATTTATTTCTGTGCAAAATACAGCTTCCTAGCACGTTGAAATTGTAAATTACCTAGTAACTAGTACCTTTCCTAATGAATTAACTAGGTCTGAAAAAGATATGATAAAAAGGGATGCTAATTATTATGTATGTGATGATCCTTATTTGTGGAAACATTGTTCTGGCCAAGTTATTAGGATATGTGTTTCTAAGGTAGAGATTGAGTTAATTCTGAAATTTTGTCATTCTTATGTTTGTGGAGGTCATTTTGGATCCAAGAGAACAATACGTAAAGTATTAGAGTATGGGCTGTATTGGCCTTCTTTATTTCGTGACGCTTATATGTTTTGTAAGTCTTGTGCTAATTATCAAAGAATTGGTAATTTAGGACACAACGATCAAATGCCACTTACTCCTATACTTGTTTGTGAAATATTTGATGTATGGGGTATTGATTTTATGGGTCCTTTTCCACCTTTATTTGGTCATATTTATATTTTGCTTGCTGTAGATTATGTTTCTCAATAGGTGGAAGCCAAGGCTGCACAAATCGACAATGCTAAGACTGTAGCAAATTTTGTCAAAACTCATATCTTTGCTAGGTTCGGAACGCCAATAGCAATTATTAGTGATAGAGGGACTCATTTCTGCAATCGCATCATGGAAGCGCTCTTCACCAAATATGTCGTAACTCATCGCACCTCCACTGCCTACCATCCACAGATGAATGGATAAACCAAAGTGTCGAATAGAGAAATTAAGTCCATACTTGAAAAGACAATCAATCCAAATAGAAAAGACTGGAGCTTACGACTGGATGACGCACTCTAGGCTTATCGTACAGCCTACAAGACCCTTATAGGCATGTCTCCATATCGTCTTGTTTTTAGTAAGCCTTGTCACCTCCCCGTGGAGTTAGAGCACCACGCTTATTGGTCTATCAAGTAATGCAACATGAAGATGGATCAGGCTGGTGAACATAGGAAATCACAATAGCAAGAGCTGGAGGAGATTAAAAATTAATGCATGCGAGAGCTCCAGAATTTACAAGGAAAAGATAGAATTTTCATGACCAAATAATTTCTAGGAAACAATTTTCAATTAGACAAAAAGTTCTACTTTATCATTCATGTTTGAAATTATTTCCTAGAAAACTAAGGTCCAAGTGGATTCGTCCTTTTATTGTTACTAATGTATTTTCTCATGGTGCAGTGGAGATACAGAGCCTAGAGACAAACAAGGTTTTTAAAGTAAATGAACATCATCTCAAGTCGTTTTATGAAGGGTTTCAAACTCATAAGAAAAAGGAAATAACCCTGGGCAGGGTTAATGAGGGGGAGTGAAAATGCAGGTCGTCTAGCCTGTGACGTTAAACAATGGCGCTTTGAGGAGGCAACCCAAGTTTAAGGCGTGCCCTAATTTTCATTTTCAGTTTATTTTATTTACTGCCATCTTCTCTAATAATTTACCCTAATTTTCTGTTCTTTTATTTACCCTCATACATGTTTACTCATGCTTCTCCATCAACACCACCAACTACCGCACCCCAACACAAAATCAGAGCCCGTCTCAACAAGCAAAAATGCTTTAAAGTATCCTACGATTTGAAGATGCAGCCCACCAGGCCAGGTTTAAAACTCTTCAAAGATAGCCCATTGTGCCTTGTCCAATTTTCTCACAGGAACAATACGCTACTCAAACTCCTGATGCGGGCACAGTTTCTCTGTCCACTTTAGTTGCCCGTCTTAGATTGCCGTGATTCCATAGCCTCCACCATTTAGGGAAGTTAAATTCCTTTTCCTTTTTCATTTGTGCTTTTCTTTTTCCTACACATCGAGGACAATGTGTGTATTAAGTGTGGGGGAAGAACTTGCTTTTCACTTTATTTGTCCCTTACCATAGCTTTTACCTAGTTAAATCATTAACTTCTAGTTTGAATATGTGCAACTCTTCTTTTTTTGAATTGATAAAATATGCTAGATTATGTAATAAACTTAATATAACAAGATTTATTCTTAATTTTTTGTGAAATAAATAGTTGATTTTGGTCGTTCTTCTTATCATAAAAGATGAGGCTTGAATTAATGAGGTGAAATATGCTTAACTTGCTTGATTTAAATCTACGTCATATGTATATGGAATTTTTACTAAACTTGCCTAGTCACATAATTATTCACATGTGAAAGTGTGATGGAAACGAGGTTGCTGCAAAAAAAAAAAAGAGAAAAGTATTATGTTTGATTATGTTTGCTCCGCTGTTCTGCTATATTTAAGTAATTAGGGGTCTTCACGCGCCCCATGTTGACACTCAGGCAAAAAAAAAGCTAGCAGAATGTGAGCATTGCTAGTAGCCACTTAGGATTGTGATGGGCTGAGTAACTGGGGGTAACCACCATAACTGGTCTACTTTCGAGTCAAAAGGTCTATGACACCCTAGGCAAGCCTCAAAGTGTTGCAATAATTTAAAAGCACCTCAATTTCTTGTTTATTGCTTGAATTTGTGTGAGATTTGTGACTTGGCAAGTTGAGGGATGATTCTTTATGCATTAACATATATGAAGCTCATTTGTGTGAATATTCTAAAAATCTTTAAGCCTTGTGTTTTATGATGATAATAATTATTAAAATTAGTTATTTATTGCTTGAGAAATTAAGACTTGTTGGTTATGTTGAGTTTATTATGTTGGGATTTGTGCGAGTGATGGTTAGACGTCGTTGGTTGACAGATTTGGGTTATGCTTAAGGACAAGCATTGGATAAGTGTGGGGGAGTTTGAGGATATGTATATTTGACTTATATTTTGATTATATTTAGTGGTATTTTGGGCAAATATTCAAATAAATAGAGTGTAATTTATTTGTTTTTATGCATTGTGGTTAGGTGACGGTGAATGATGCAATCGCGAAGATTTTGGATGCTTTTGATGTGTTTTTGAGTTGTTGGTTGAGATTCTGCATGTAAAAGATCCATTTTCCAGAGATCTGTGCTCACGGCTTAAGATCACGCGGATGTAAAGCTAGCGCAGAATTTGGGTACGTGATTTGGCCATTAATTTTCATATTTTCCAAACTTGATTGAGAAGGATTTTTGTACTTAAATAGAACTCTTAATTAGAGACATAAGGGAGAAGTTTTTGCCTTTTTTTTTTCTCTTTCAATGTTGGATAGAATTTCTTTTTCTAGACTTTCTCTTTTTTTTTTTATTTAAGAGGTTGAATGCAAGAGGGAAGGAGAGACTTGACTCCAGAAAATTCAGAAATATATTATTTTCTCTTTTGCGCATTTTGTAGCCATGTGTGGCTAACTCCTTTTTAATCTTGCAAAGGATTATCAAAGTTCAAGTTCATTCAAGTTGTGAGATCTAAACTTAATCCTTCTTAATTTCTGCAGTATTTTTATATTCTCTGTTTTATTGTTTATCATTGCTTTGTTGGTTGTTACAATAAGAGCTCGTTGTGCAATCGACAAGGTGATAGTTTGCCAATTGAAAAACCCAAACCCGTAATTATTTGGGTGTTTTAATAATAATGGCAAATAATATGACTTGATTAAAATCAGATTTTCAAGTTGAATTATAAGAATATATGATCTAGCTTGAATAAGTTATGCATGTAATTTATTGGCTAGGGTTGGGTTTTTTTTTGTTTTTCATGCTATTAGCGAATTGAATCCTAGGCGCGTGTCGGGGTTATTCGTTAATAAGGGATTAATCACAAGCGCGTGTCCGGTTAATCTAATATTAAGAAAAGATTAGGTTGTTAGAAGCGTTTCAACAACTATAATCAATCTATTGTAGCATTTGAGATTATTCATTTGACTCAATGATCAACTTCCAAACTTGAATGAGATTACCTTTGCTAAATGTTGCATAATCTGATTTTCTTTAATTTCTATTTGCTTATTTTATTTAAGTATATTCTGCATAAACCCCCATTTTTAATTTTGCTTTTATTGTTTATTTGGTTTTCAAAGGATTAACAATTTGTTAGTCTTTGTGCATTCGACTCTACTCACCCTAAGTATAATTTATTTGTGATTTAGAGAGTAGGAATTATTTTTAGTAAATTCGACCACCACCAGCTATCAATGAAGTGGAGTGGTATGTTATGTTGGGCGAGCATTGTCATTCATCTAAGTCCCAAGAAAGTGGCTTCAATGGTTTTGGAACAAAAGGAAACGACGAAGGAGCCCGCAACGAGGGCATTGCGAAATTGAATGGAGAGAATGTCATGGACGGAATTTTCTTGTATCCTTATGGCAGCAATTAAGACAAAGGAATTTTTTCCATGCACTGAAGTTGAGTCACCTGCATTGGTTGTGTGTGCCCCCTCTTCATGTAAATTACAATAAAAATGCTTATAGTATTAAAATTAATTGGTCAAGCACTTAATTCAAGTGTATCCACACAAGATGACCTAGTTGAAACTAGGCCTTTTTCCTAAGTTTGTTAACTTTCATTTTGTAAGACTCAATCACTTTTTCAATCTTGGATTGAATCTGCTCATAAACTTCTTAATCACATTGGCTACCTCTTTAGCTTCATAGTTGACTTGCGAGGTGGATGGAATAGGAATCATGTCAATATGTTTGAAAGGATTGATTCCGTATACAACTTCAAATGTGATTGACTAATGATGTAATTGGGTAATCAATTATAAGCAAATTCGGCATGCACAACCTTAATATTCCAATACTGCAAAGTCTTACCCACCAAATCTAGAAGGAGAGTGATGATAGTGCAATTAGTTACCTCAGTTTGACCATTTGTTTATTGATGACAAGTTGTGTTAAATAGGAGTTTAGTGCCAAGCATTTTTCATAGAGTCTTCCAAAAGTAACTCGGGAATTTGGAATCTCGATCCGACACAATAGTCTTAGAAATCCCATGTAGACAAAAAATACTTAAAATACAACTCGACCACCTGAGAAGCATCATCCGTCTTATGATACGGAATGAACTATGCCATCTTCAAAAATGGATCAACAACCACCATGATAGCATCTTTCTTCCTTTAGTTTTTGGGGATGCCACAATAAAATCAATACTTGCATCTTCCCAAGGTTGTGTTAGTACTAGAAGGGGAGTATAAAGCCTTTGTTGGAAATAACATTTTTCCCTTTGACACGTTGAACATCTAGAAATAATTGCATGTACATCTCCAATAATTTTTGGCCAATAAAAATGTTTTTTGAAAGATTGCAAGAGTTTCTTTGATTTTGAAGTAGCCTGCCAATCTTCCACCATGCGCATCTTGAATTAATCTATAAAGGAACTCTTTGGCACTTAGAATCGGTTTCCCTTAAAAAGAAATCCATCCCGAATCGAATAAGTGCCATGACCACCATGTTTGTAGTTGTTGATGATGGGCAAGAACTCTAGATCTTTAGCATATAATTCTTCAATCGAATTAACGCCAAGGATCGTAAATTCTAGAACAGCGATCATTGAGTACCATCTTAATAGGGCATCTACTACAACATTAGTATTGCCAGGTTTATATTTGAGACAAAGAAAAAAGATTGAAGAAATTCCACCCAATTGGCGTGTCTCGATTCCGTAATTAGAGCCATGACAGTAATGAAATTCATCACAAATCATCGACAAAAAGATGCAAATCCATGGAAGCTCCTTCAATTGAAAATTGATTTTGGATCTAGCCAAGTCTTTATTGCTTCCACCTTGGACTGATAAACAAATATCCCATCCTTGGAAGCTATATAACCCAAGAATGTGATGCTTTTTTAAAAGAATTGGCATTTCTCAATCTTTGCATGGAACTTATATTTTCTCAAGACTTCAAAGACCCCGTCTTAAGTGAGATACATGCTCCTCCCTATTTCTACTATAAACAAGATTGTTGTTGAAATAAAGAACAACAAATCAACCAATAAAAGAACGAATGACCCCGTTCATGAGTCTTATAAAGGCCTTGGGAGCATTCAACAAACCAAATGGCATGACTAGCCACTCTTAAAGGGCTCCTTTAGTCTTGAAAGTTGTTTTCCATTCATCTCCTTCTCTCATCCGGATCTGACGGTGATCATTCCTCACATTGATCTTTGAAAATACTATTGATCAATGTAACTTATCAAGCATGTCGTCAAGTCTTGGTATGGGGTACCTATACTTGATTGTGATGTTATTAATAACATGGTTGTCGACACACATCCTCAGAGAACTATCTAGCTTCAACACAAGTAGGGTTGGAACCAAACAAAGACTTACGCTTTTCCGTATGTAGTCTCTTGCAATTAGTGCTTCGACTTGTCATTGTAGCTCCTTAGTTTTCTTTGGATTGCATTGATCAGCAAATTTGTTCGGTAGGTTAGCACTAGGAAGTAAATCGATTTGATGATCAATTTCTCTTATGAGAGGTAATCCAAGTGGCAAATCCGTCAGAAAAACATCTTTAACCTATTCTATCCACGGTTGCAATTTTTAGTGTACTATTTTACTTTATTGATTGTCAACCATAAATAAAGAAAAAACAATATTTTGTCATGCAAATGGCTCTAGACCCGTGTTTCATTGAAGAAAAAATTTTCAATGCTAGTGCTTTCCTCATCGGGTTGATTTTTGTGGTTCATGAATGGGCTTAAAGGTGGAAGGGTGATATTTTTTATTTTTTCAAGAATGAATAAGTGTTTTTTAGTCCATCATGGATGATTTTTCTATCAAATTGCCAAGGTCATCCCAATAACAAGTGACATGCATTCATAGGAATGACATCACGTAAGAGCTGATCTTGATAATTTTTTTCCCAATTTAAAATGATACAAGGCTTGTTTGGTTACTTGGAGATCATTCCTTTTGTTTAGCCATTACAACTTGTATGGTTGGGGATGCTTGGAAGTGGATAGCTTCAACTTGTTGATTAGAGTTGTTGACACATAGTTGTTGATGTCACGTTGGTGCAGCTTCCACCATCTTTGCTTGTCCATCTTTGGGAATCTTTGGTATGCAAAGTTCTCCTAATCACGAGCAATTCTCCCGCGTCTGCCTATTGCACGATTTCATCTTCCTCCTTAAATTCGAACTTAATTTGGTCAGTATCTTGCACAGCTTCTTATAGCCCCATATCAATGTTCTCGGTTTCTTGAAGAGTCACAACCCTTTGATTAGGCAATTACCTTGAAAGTGTCCATAACCATGGCACATGAAGCACTTTCGAACAATACCGTTTGACTTTTTAGGGAGTTCTTTGACATACTTTGTGGTTTTCTCTTTGTCTTTGTCTGTTGTCAACATACTCTTGACCATGCTAGAAGAAGCACCGTCAAAGAAGGATGTCCTTGTCAAATATTTGGTTGATAAACCTTTGCCCCATGTTTTAGGTGTTTCTCTACATTCATGGCTAGTTTGCATACATCTTCGAAGGACCAATATAGTTGAAGCTTAACCAAATTGATAGTTTCTCTGTTTAATCCACAAAGGAAATGAGCAATGGTTTGCTCTGATATTTCTGGTACATCACACCTTATAAGGAGTTACTTGAATTGCCTAATATATTCTTCAACATTCATTCCATGCTCTTTCAGGGAGTTCATATTGAGGAATGAGTCTTGTTTGTAGTTGTTGGGAAAGAACCTCTTCTTCCTAAGTTCCTTGAGTTTTTCTCAATATTTGATTTGACTCATTCCCTCTTGAACTTTTTGATTCTCCAAGTTTTCTCACCAAAGCAAAGCATACTTCTTCAACTTGAAAACAACAACCTTATATCATTTTTCATCTGAGCAGGAATGGAAGCCGAATGCTCGTTCAATATTATGTAGTCAATCAAGAAAGTTGTATCGATTAAGGTTACCCTCGAATTCTAGTGCCTCCATGTCGCGACCGACCTCCCGAGCCCTTTTTTTTTACAACATATAAAAAGCAAGGGGGCTCGCCTGGCACGTGCTAAGTCTAGATTTAAGACTTAACTCGGGCTCTCCCAAGCCCATACCATATCGTGACTTAGGGTTTAAGTTTTTTAACATGTAGGTGATTTGCATGCAAGAGTCGCCACTAATCGGTTTGAGGTAGGTCGATTAGAAACCCAAATAGGGTGACGGGAGAATCACCCTATTCCTACGAACCAGAGATTGACTGAATTCGGAGACTTGGTTACATTAGTTGGATAACTAATGCCCTTTCGGTACCATTTTACCCTGTTCATTTTTTGAAAATATTTATCAAGCAATTTAGATTGATTTTAGGACCTTTCTCCTAACATGTGAGGTGATCAAGCGAGTGCATAATAAGAAATGATTAGTAGTCAGGAACATAAGTCATGCAGCCTAGGGTTCTAGTCCTAACTAAGCCAGATGACATTCAAAAACAAAATAGCTTATGCAATTGTATTAAAAACATGCGTAATAACTATACTACGGTAAAAAAACGCAACATGCAACATACTATCGTGCGATTCGGGCTTATTTAATTTAAATAAAACCACAACATACATAATTATAAAATATTAAAACACTCATATAAGTCATGCAAACAAAAAAAAATTTTGGATTTTTTTTTTCAGAACAAAAAATCGAGATAAAAAAAACGAAATCAGAAAAGAAAAAGGAAATATAAATATTTTTAAGAAATTTTAAATTTTTAAGTTTTTTTTTCAATTATTATTATTTTTAAAAAAAAACTAAATACGGAAAAAAGAAAAAAGGAAAAAAAACTTTTTAATTTTTTTTAAAAAACTTTTTTAATTTAAATTTTTTAATTAATTAAAAAAAGGAAATAAAAAAAGGAAAATAAAAACCTTTTTTCAAAATTTTTTTGATTTTTTTAATTAATTTTTTTGATTTTTAATATTTTTTTAAAAATAAAATAAAATAAAATAAAAACTAAAAAAAGGTGGGGTCGGATCTGGGTCGGTCAGAATCGACCCGGGTCAACGGATCAGATCCGGGCGTTGACCTGGGTCGGTCGGGACCGACCCGAGTCAACGGATCCGACCCGGGCGTTGACCCGGGTCGGATCTGTTGATTCGGGTCAGATCTGACCCGACCATACAGACCCGCGGGGATCGCCGGCGAACACTAAAATTGGCCGATCGCCGGCCGACCCAGACCGGCACCGCCACCTACCAAACCCCTGGGACCATTACCAAGTCTCGCCAACCACCAAGGTCACCCTCCGACCGCCGTTCGCCGACCGGCGACGAAAACAAGAAACCGGCCTCATTGACACTTTTTATCGAACAGGTGGGGGGCGTGACCAAAAACAGGGGATTCTGACCTATTCCGGCGGACTGGTGGGTTCAGGCGACCCGGCCTACCTTCGGTGTCAACACACGAACGGCGGAGGACGGCGGTATGGGCCGGGACTCGCGCGAATCGGCCGTCGCGGGTCCCGGCCAAACTGGGCAAAGAAACAGGGCAGAACAGAGGAGTTTCGGGCCCGGGGGAGAGCTCACCGTCGACGGCACGTCTGGGGACTTCGACTTCGGGGGGGACGACGGCGACGTTGCTGGGACCTGCAAAACAAACGAACTCCCTCTCTTTCTCTCTATTTTCTCTCTCAATCTCTCTCTGTTCAATTTTTTTCTCTCTGTGGCCGACCGGAGGGATGCTCCGAGCGTCGTAGGTCAGCTTGCTGGAGACGGCGAGACCGGCTGGGACTCCAGGCCCCTCTCTCTTCTCTATTTCCCTCCCGGTCTCTCTCTTTCTCTCTCTCTCTCTCTCTGTTTCTCTCCCGGTCTCTCTCTTTCTCTCTCTCTGTTTCTCTCTGTTTCTCTGTGTTCTCCCTCTTTCTCTGTGTTCTCTCTCCTTCCTTGCTCTGTTTCTCTCTCAAAATTGCCGACCGGACCTCTGGCTTCTTCACGGCGACAACGGGGTCGCCATTTTGCTCCGGCGAGGCCTCAAACACGCTCCCTCTCTCGATCTTTCTCTTTTTTCTCTCTCAATCTCTCTCTTTTCTCTCTCGGTCTCTCTGTCTCTGTTTTTTTGGAAAATGGCCGACCGGAGGCCTCTCTCTCTCTCGATTTATAGATGGCGACGACGACGACCCCCTGCTCCCTTGCGTCTGCAATGACGCCGGCCTGCACCGACCTACTTTGGTCCGCGACTTTCGCGGCCATTTAGGCTAGTGCAGAGCAGAGTCAGGGGAACAGGGAGCCGAGAGGGAGGAGGGGATAAGGGAACCGGGAAAACGGGGGAGAAGGGACTGGCAATTAATGCCAGTCCCTTTGGCGTGCTCGGCCGAGGTTCCCTGGCCTGCTGACGACGATGACGAGGGGCGGCGCCGCCGTGCGTCGGCGTGACGACGCGAAGCAGAGGCGGACAGGGGCGTGGACAGCGACGGTCGCGCGTGGGGGAAAAAGAAAGGAAGGGGCTGGGCCGGGCCAGGCCCAGCCCGTGCGAGAAAGAAAAAAGAAATAGAGGAAGAAGAAGGCTGGGCCGGCAAGGAAGGAAAAAGGAAAAGAAAAAGGGGGGCGGGCCGAAGGCCCGCGTGCGGGGGAAAAAGAAAGGGGCCGGGTCGGCCTGGCCCCGACCCGGCCCGACTCGATTTTTTTCTTTTTTCTTTTTTTTTCTTTTTTTTAATGTAATTCATTTATTTTACATTTTTATTTTTATTTTTAAAAACTCTAGTATGCCCTATTAATGCAAAATGCCTAATTTCTACATGCAATGCATTTAAATTGAAATATTTTTTGTTTAGGAATCAAAGAAAATTAATTCCTAAATTTTGTGTAATTAAATTTGGGCAAATTTTAAAATATGTGTCAACAGATGCCCCTCTTTGAAGGTGAGCTCGCAGAGTTTGAGCTCGCAGAGGTTACGTTCAAAGATAAAATGACACCTAAATTTGGCCCATGCATGCTCAATGAATGTTTTTTTTTGCGAGACCGGAGTCTCATTTTATGATGTGATAAGATGATGCGTGCTAAAGCAAATAAAAACTTACCTGGGGCTACTTACCTTGCCGAAGGGTAGAGTAGTTCCAGATAGTTGATATTGTGTGTCGAGGACCCGAATCTTTCTTCGGTCGCCTTGACGGGAGAAATGGTTTGTCTAGGACCTGAACCTTTCTTCGGTCGCCTTGATTGGAGATTGTTTGTCTAGGACCCGAACCTTTCTTCGGTCGCCTTGACTGGGGAGAAATCGTTTGCACGGGCTCCGAACCTTTCTTCGGTCCCCAGCCGGATTTCTTTTGTCGCGGACCCAAATCCACCTTCGGTTGCCGTGACTGAGGGAGAAATCGTTTGCACGGGCCCCGAACCTTTCTTCGGTCGCCAGCCGGATTTCTTTTGTCGCGGACCCGAATCCACCTTCGGTTGCCGTGACTGAGGGAGAAATCGTTTGCACGGGCCCCGAACCTTCCTTCGGTCGCCTTGACTGACTGGATTTGGTTTGTCTAGGACCCGAACCTTTCTTCGGTCGCCTTGACTGAGAATTTGATTGCCTAGGACCCGAACCTTTCTTCGGTCGCCTTGACTGACTGGATTTTGTTTTGCCAAAGTACCTGGGTGTTCTCGCCCAAGGGTTTGACGGTTTACCTGGTGGGTCCTCGCCAACAGGTCTTGAAAAGACTCAAACGATGAGCACCTTGCCCAAGGATTTGATGGTTTGCCTGCTGGGCTCTTGGTAGCAGGTCTTGGAAAGCTGAAACGATGAGCACCTCGGGGTCCTCGCCCAAGGATTTGATGGTTTGCCTGCTGGGCTCTTGGCAGCAGGTCTTGGAAAGCTCAAACGATGAGCACCTCGGGGTCCTCGCCTAAGGATTTGATGGTTTGCCTGCTGGGCTCTTGGCAGCAGGTCTTGAAAAGCTCAAACGATGAGCACCTCGAGGTTCTCGCCCAAGGATTTGACGTGAACAGAGGGAGTCAGTTCCGTGCTCAGAAGGGTGAACAGAGGGGTCAGTCCAATGTTCAAAGGGTACCATAACAATTGTAGGTACATGGATTTTTGGAACCAAGTATGAGTAGAATATACTTACCTGGATACGTTCCTACCTCTTAAGGGCATGTCTCCTGTCAGACAAGTTTTTCTTTGTGCAAACACATATGCATTCATTGGAGAAATAGACAACTGAGGCTATTCTTAAATATTGTACGAAATATCTTGACCAGCTAATCAAGATGCATTTCATTTTCAAAGCAATGCCCAATTTATCTTCTGGGTAGTTTGAAAAGAAATCTGATGATTTTGAGATCGGGTAAGGGTAAAATGTACTTACCTAAGCACGTTCCCGGAGGTTTGATGTATCATCTGCTGAATAACCAACCTTTTTCAGGGCTTCTCTATTGAGATGATGATGAGGGCTTTTCGAGTGCCCGAATTTTGTATTCTATCACTGGGGATTAAAACTCTGAGCTGTCAAAGATGATTAGCACAAACATGCATGTATTCATCAGGGATAGACAAGCTGGACTATTCCAAAGTGTGCATTTGAGGGTTCATGCATGATGATTTTGCCATGTTTGCATCACCAAAAATCCACCGAGGGTTAATCAAGACAATTTTTCGCAAGGTGGACTTTCTCGAGATGATGAACAAGGGACTTTCAGTCAGAGAGGACTTTCCACTCGCTCTCATTGAAAAGGGTTGTTTGTCCCGACCATTAATGCGGGAACATCGAAAACACTCAGTTTGACCGCTATCATATCAACAAGGGTCTGAGTTTTCTCGCAAGCGGTACGACACTACCAATCTGAGAGGTCTTCTTTAGAGTCGTAATGTAGGCTTGGTTAATGGCTTAACAAAGGTGACTGTCCAAATCAAGGCCATGAAAGAAAATATTATGCAAATATCTCCGGGTTTACAAGTCAAGAACCCTGCAAAACGAGATAAAAATAGTCTTGCTCGCACCTCCTCGAGCATTGTTTATAAACATTTAAAATCCCGTGTTAATTCAAGTGCCCCAGTCAGAAGAGACTTCGTGAGGGATGTAACATGGGCTTGGTTTACGGGTTAAGGAACGAAATGATCGTTGGGCTCAAAAATGTGTGTAAGGGTGAGAATTGGTGATCCTCTTGGCATCGTCACCAGTCTTTTTCTCCACCATCAGTATCCTTCTGGAAGACTCCTCGGGTAATCTTGTGTTTTAGCATCTTTAACAACTTTTCCCTGAGGAGCCTCTGTGTTAAGCATTTTCCTGGACACCATTTTATCTGTCACGTAACAGATCTTTGCTAAGACAGAGTTCCTAAAGTAGGAATTTGTATCAAAGGAGAACTCAAGTCTAAATCTTTTGGGGGTTGTCTATCCTCCACCACTTAACAACTTTGAGGTATTTGAGAGCACTTATCATGCTCAGAGATTTTTTCAGCTAAAACCTCGTTGTTTTTCATAGCAGTCACCCAGAAATTTGGAACTCCTTTCTCTTCATTTTTTCCATCGTTTTTCTTCTTCTCCCCTTTTTTTTAATGGGCATTGGCCTTGCTTTTACCAGGCACACTGCTTTTGCATGCCCCTAATTTTTTTGTTCTTTTAGTGTTGTCAGGACTAACCTAAACAAAAATTGAACAGGACCATGTTTTTAGGCTCTTGGAGTCCCCATCTTCATTCGGTACTTGGGACCGTGATGCTCAAATTGTGGTGACTTTTGCCTTGCCCCGGTGTGGGGGATGATCACCAATTGGGTTCGTACGAAATGAAATTGCTGACTCAATTGGGCTAACAAAGATATAAGTGTATGGGATAGGAAAAGAATTGCTCTTCGTCATCCTAGGGCACTTAGATTATCGCAAGACTTCATTTGCAATAAAAACACTCAAAGATTAATGCAAGTGAGAGCAAGAAAATTTCTATTCGTCTTTTCACCTTGTGCGAGCTGTTGCAGCTGATGATCTTAGAAATTTTTAGATATTACAAACTCCTCATCCTTCTTGTCTTGCACAGTGAAAACATCACTGTTATCAATAAAATCATTGACATTCTGGACAAGCATTAGTTTGCTGCTTCTCTCTTGACGAAGCCCTCTTAGTCTCGACTGTCTAGTCGTCGATGGTTGTTCCTGTCTTGGAAGACTCCGTCGAGGATCACAGGTTCTATGAAAACAGCGAGGTCGAAGCCACGAGGGCAGTGACTGAAAGGGGAGGGATGTTTTTCTTGTTTCCTCTGAGTTTGAATCCATCCTGTGAGGCTGGTTTACCTCAAGTTGCCCCAATGTGGGGTGGTTCTTGACAGGGGTAATTTGAAAGGAATCTCTGAATGTATGGGCTCAAAAATGGTCAAGCAAAGGATCAATGGTAGTGTATGGGACAGAGAAATGAACTGCCTCTCGTTACTTCGGCTACCGTACCTTATGCGAGAAATCCCTTTACCTTGTGAAAATGGAACATTTCCGCTTATCTTGCAAGGGTTTGGTATGTGAGAATGTGTATAGACCAAGGGTTGCCTCTCGTCATCCTGACACATCTCGTTCATATATCGAAGCAATTTTAAACACCATTCGTTGAATTGTCAAAATTTTCACGGGGAATTGGTGAATTAAATAGGTAAGATTACCATGCAAAATTACTTTCCACACAATGCACTTGAGGAAGAAAATAGTATGCATTTTCTTTAATAATTTCTTCCTTCTTGTTTCTTTCTACTCTTATGAGAAGAGCTTTTTAGTGAGAGAGATACTTACCTATGCTGGGACAACGGGCCATACCTGCAAGGTAATAAAAAAGATCGCGTTAATGAATAAGCTTTTTAAAGGGAAGGAATTGGAAACGATACAACGTTACCCTTCGTGATTCCCTTCATTGGAGATTTGACTGACAACTCCTCGAGTTTTCTCGGATGTCAGTGATTCCATTCTGACAAAAACATGAGCTTATGTTAGAAGTGAGATGATCGAGGGTAAATTGAGAACGATACAGATTACCCTTCTTCCATTTTGCCTTCAAAGCTAGTAGAGTCTTTTCTCCTCTTTACTTTGTTCAGCTTTCTCTGTCTCAGTATGCTCCTCCCTAAACTTGGTCTCGAAGCTCGAATGAGATCCTCTATAATTAGGGGTGCCTCCAATTGGAAAGTCCTATTGTCGGCGCATGCTGTGCCAACGCGGTTCTGGCATGCTGAGGCATTTCTCGAAAATCCCCTGATTCTAGACATGCACAGGGCATGTGCAATTACTTGCATTGGGATCTTCATAGCAAAGCTAATCTCTACTTTAAAGGTCTTTGATCGATATGGGCATGACTGACGTCGAGACCTCCATGATTGGTGGGACTATGATCGACTCTATCTTGTCATATGCAAAGTCCTTTCCAGCTGCTTGCGCAGAATTTTTACTCAAATTTGTCCTACATAAAAGGAAAGAATGTGTCATTTCTATGCTAAAGTAGATGAACTTTAGGAACGAAATACACCATTTTTTATGGACTGGGGGACTGCATGCCCCCTAGTCTACTCTTCCAATTAAGCACTTCTTCATCATGCTTTATTTGAGAGATCTCAACATTGGTGTTCCCTCCAGCTTGCTAGCACGTCAGGGTCTAGCATGTTCCCCATTTCATTATCTGCAAAAGGGATGGAATGTCATTTCCAAAATTTGTTAAGGAATAAGACATACCTTTTTTCTTTCAAAAGAGGTAATCTTTTCTTGATCTGTCCCCAACTTTTGTACGAAATGATGTTTCGCTCATCATGGTGTCAATGAATGCTTAGCACTTTCTCTGACTTTCTGGAATTGATATCTCATACTAAAAGTAATGAGATTTGCCCCACATTTCATTTTCAAGATTGGCTGATCTTTGCTCGGACTGCCTCTATCAGATGAGTTGGTCTGATAGCATCACCAAGGTCTGATGTGTTCTTCAGTTTGTGCCATTTCCAAATGTCCCTTTTTGTAATAACAAATCAAAAAGGAGTATGATCTGAAACATGAAGTGAGCGAATTAGAAAAACAAACAGGGTTATGAGCATGCATGCTTTTCCAACACCATTTTTGTCCTTTTGAAAAATG
This sequence comes from Syzygium syzygioides, assembly GCA_031216285.1. Lineage (NCBI taxonomy): Eukaryota > Viridiplantae > Streptophyta > Magnoliopsida > Myrtales > Myrtaceae > Syzygium > Syzygium syzygioides. The sequence continues at coordinate 1,146,639 of CM062251.1, read as the reverse complement.
GCAAATCGTTTGATTTATTTTCAAAAGCTTAGAAACAAAGAAGCATGAGGAAGCCCAGGCCTCAGAACACTTTCCTTTACATGGTTGGATATTATCAACGGGCCGGTTTGGGATACTTCCTCAGGCCCTCAAAACAAAACATTTGTAATTCTTTTGAATAATACAGGCGAATTACATTTGTTGGAATGAAAATTACAATACTGAAATTCCAAGCATAATTACAAATTCATAAAACTGAAAATCTTAGAAAACAGCTGAGACTTTAGAAAGCAAGAAAAACTCCTACATAGGAGTATTCAAACTATTAAATATGCCTCTATTCTAAGGGAGGGAAATTGAGTCTTCAGTATACTCAATGACGACATTTGCGCCTCCTGCTTGATTGGATGGTGCATTGCGGAATGAAAGCATCTTTGCATCCAATAATTTCTGGACCTTATTTTTCAGGACAACACAGTTATTGACAGAATGTCTTATTTCGCCCAAATGATAGTCACATGCCTTGGAGGGATCATAGTTGGGGAAACGCTCAAGATTTTTACGCTTTGACTCTTTAGCAATCAACCTCTTTTCCAGGAGAATAGGCAGAATCTGAGTCATAGGCCAAGGGAGTGGTGTAGACTGTTTTTTGTTATTTCGCCTTTGGGTGGAGGGATACCGGTTTTGTATTGTTCACATTGCATGAACTTTGGGTATAGGGTATTCAATTCCTTAGGATCGGGGGACTTGTGGACATTGTCAACTATGACATCTTTACCCTTCTTGTTGATACTGAAGGGCTCCATTTGAATCACCATTCCTGGATAGCAAGACGGAATCATGGTGAGTTGGTCTAAGCGGACTGACAGGTGTTCCACTTGTTTTGAGAGCTGTCGAAGAAAGGCGAAGACTTCCTTCATTTCGGTCTCCATTTTATCGAGACGGGCATTTTCTTCGGCCATTTTTGTAACTACCTGCAAAAACGCTGATATAAATGAGTATAATGCCCGATAAAGAATCATTTTATGACCTAGTCATAATATTATTACCTATTTTCTTTATTTGCAAAGAAAAAAATAAGCAAAAAGGGTTTTTATTAATATCAACATTACAGGCGGCGTCCTCGGGGTTCGAACCCCGGTCGCCTCGGACCATGACGCTTACATCCCCGGATACCACTGGGCCAAAGGCCTCGATGGTGTCATTGGAGCGCAAAAAATTTTATTTATAGCATAAAAATCGGCCCGAGTTATATTAACATTAGTACAACCCAAAAACACTTTCAAGGAAGAAAACCAAAACCCCTGAACATAATTACTAGGGAAGATATATAAAAATGGGGCTTTTTACAAAAAAGGGCGCCCTTCTCGGATGCTCATTTTGTAAACGATGGGAAAACTACAGTTTCTCGGAACTACTTATTTTCACAGACAAGCTCCGCAATAAACGTATCCCTCGTCTCGTCGGTCCCACCGTGTCAGTAAATTTTTTAGGAGCTGGGACAAATTGGGCATCATTTCTTCCCATCGTGTATATAATGCAATCAACGGGTGGCTTAACAGTAATAAATCAATTGAATTAGTAGGCTGCATAATAAAATGAGAAGGGATAGAATATATACCTTTCTTTGAACCATGGCAATCGCAACGACATACACATGAGGAGTGAAGTTCGATTTCTATCTAGACTGGCTTAGCAAAGTGAAATAAAAAGGGTGTCTGACCGTCGCAGCCTCGCGTTGGTGTCAAGTCCTTTTAACCTCGGCCAAATAGAAAGAAATATCTTATAGTCACGCGAATAGCGGCTAAAAATATTTCTTTACAATTTTTTTTAGAAATAAGTTTCGGGGAAAAGAAAGGCAACCTCTACATCGTGAGCTTGCGTTCGAGGTCGCATCTTTCTCAACACCATCCTAAAATGCCCTATCGCGGCCCGGGTTCGGCAGCGTGGTTGTGTGTGCAACAGTGTAGTGCTAAATCATTAAAACATGCACAAATAATTATAAACAATCAATTCGAACCTGCAAGAACAAATAACACCTTACTGTTAGGGTCATACCTGGAGTCCTTGCTGCCAAACAAAAACTATTTTGAACAGGGTAAAAAATTTGGCTTAAGTCCACTTTTAAAAAAAACAAGTCCCCAGCGGAGTCGCCAGTCTGTCGCGACCGACCTCCCGAGCCCTTTTTTTTTACAACATATAAAAAGCAAGGGGGCTCGCTTGATACGTGCTAAATCTAGGTTTAGGACTTAACTCGGGCTCTCCCAAGCCCATACCATATCGCGACTTAGGGTTTAAGTTTTTTAACATGTAGGTGATTTGCATGCAAGAGTCGCCACTAATCGGTTTGAGGTAGGTCGATTAGAAACCCAAATAGGGTGACGGGAGAATCACCCTATTCCTACGAACCAGAGATTGACTGAATTCGGGGACTTGGTTACATTAGTTGGATAACTAATGCCCTTTCGGTACCATTTTACCCTGTTCATTTTTTGAAAATATTTATCAAGCAATTTAGATTGATTTTAGGACCTTTCTCCTAACATGTGAGGTGATCAAGCGAGTGCATAATCAGAAATGATCAGCAATCAGGAACACAAGTCATGCAGCCTAGGGTTCTAGTCCTAACTAAGCCAGATGACATTCAAAAACAAAATAGCTTATGCAATTGTATTAAAAACATGCGTAATAACTATACTACGGTAAAAAAACGCAACATGCAACATACTATCGTGCGATTCGGGCTTATTTAATTTAAATAAAACCACAACATGCATAATTATAAAAGATTAAAACACTCATATAAGTCATGCAAAAAAAAATTTGGATTTTTTGTTTCGAAAAAAAAAATCGAGATAAAAAAAACGAAATCAGAAAAGAAAAAGGAAATATAAATATTTTTAAGAAATTTTAAATTTTTAAGTTTTTTTTCAATTATTATTTTTTTTAAAAAAAACTAAATACGGAATAAAGAAAAAAGGAAAAAAAACTTTTTAAATTTTTTTAAAAACTTTTTTAATTTAAATTTTTTAATTAATTAAAAAAAGGAAAATAAAAACCTTTTTTTAAATTTTTTTTGCTTTTTTAATTAATTTTTTTGATTTTTTAATATTTTTTAAAAATAAAATAAAAAAATAAAAACTAAAAACTAAAAAAATGGTCGGGTCGGATCCGGGTCGGTCAGAACCGACCCGGGTCAACGGATCAGATCCGGGCGTTGACCCGGGTCGGATCTGTTGATTCGGGTCAGATCTGACCCGACCATACAGACCCGCGGGGATCGCCGGCGAACGCCAAAATTGGCCGATCGCCGGCCGACCCAGACCGACACTGCCACCGACCAAACCCCTGGGACTATTACCAAGTCTCGCCAACCACCAAGGTCACCCTCCGACCGCTGTTCGCCGGCCGGCGACGAAAACCAGAAACCGGTCTCATTGACACTTTTTATCGAACAGGTGGAGGGCGTGACCAAAAACAGGGGATTCTGACCTATTCCGGCGGACTGGTGGGTTCAGGCGACCCGGCCTACCTTCGGTGTCAACACACGAACGGCGGAGGACGGCGGTATGGGCCGGGACTCGCGCGAATCGGCCGTCGCGGGTCCCGGCCAAACCGGGCAAAGAAACAGGGCAGAACAGAGGAGTTTCGGGCCCGGGGGAGAGCTCACCGTCGACGGCGCGTCTGGGGGCTTCGACTTCGGGGGGGACGACGGCGACGTTGCTGGGACCTGCAAAACAAACGAACTCCCTCTCTTTCTCTCTATTTTCTCTCTCAATCTCTCTCTGTTCAATTTTTTTCTCTCTGTGGCCGACCGGAGGGATGCTCCGGGCGTCGTAGGTCAGCTTGCTGGAGACGGCGAGACCGGCTGGGACTCCAGGCCCCTCTCTCTTCTCTATTTCCCTCCCGGTCTCTCTCTTTCTCTCTCTCTCTCTCTCTCTCTCTCTCTCTGTTTCTCTCCCGGTCTCTCTCTTTCTCTCTCTCTCTGTTTCTCCCTGTTTCTCTGTGTTCTCCCTCTTTCTCTGTGTTCTCTCTCCTTCCCTGCTCTGTTTCTCTCTCAAAATTGCCGACCGGACCTCTGGCTTCTTCACGGCGACAACGGGGTCGCTATTTTGCTCCGGCGAGGCCTCAAACACGCTCCCTCTCTCGATCTTTCTCTTTTTTCTGTCTCGATCTCTCTTTTCTCTCTCGGTCTCTCTGTCTCTGTTTTTTTGGAAAATGGCCGACCGGAGGCCTCTCTCTCTCTCGATTTATAGATGGCGACGACGACGACCCCCCTGCTCCCTTGCGTCTGCAATGACGCCGGCCTGCACCGACCTACTTTGGTCCGCGACTTTCGCGGCCATTTAGGCTAGTGCAGAGCAGAGTCAGGGGAATAGGGAGCCGAGAGGGAGAAGGGGATAAGGGAACCGGGAAAACGGGGGAGAAGGGACTGGCAATTAATGCCAGTCCCTTTGGCGTGCTCGGCCGAGGTTCCCTGGCCTGCTGACGACGATGACGAGGGGCGGCGCCGCCGTGCGTCGGCGTGACGACGTGAAGCAGAGGCGGACAAGGGCGTGGACAGCGACGGTCGCGCGTGGGGGAAAAAGAAAGGAAGGGGCTGGGCCGAGCCAGGCCCAGCCCGTGCGAGAAAGAAAAAAGAAATAGAGGAAGAAGAAGGCTGGGCCGGCAAGGAAGGAAAAAGGAAAAGAAAAAGGGGGGCGGGCTGAAGGCCCGCGCGCGGGGGAAAAAGAAAGGGGCCGGGTCGACCTGGCCCCGACCCGACCCGACTCGATTTTTTTCTTTTTTCTTTCTTTTTTAAATGTAATTCATTTATTTTACATTTATATTATTATTATTATTATTATTATTATTATTATTAAAAACTCTAGTATGCCCTATTAATGCAAAATGCCTAATTTCTACATGCAATGCATTTAAATTGAAATATTTTTTGTTTAGGAATCAAAGAAAATTAATTCCTAAATTTTGTGTAATCAAATTTGGGCAAATTTAAAAATAGGTGTCAACACTCCACTTTGACTTCATGGTCATTCTCCTCACACCTTCTTCTTCTTCTTCTTCTTCTTCTCCTGACTTGGTAATCCAAATCACTAGAGTCGACTCCAGTGTTGTTGGATTCATCACAAGAGTTTGGATGAGGATCTTGATCATCACGGCATAGTAGATCAACAGCAGGTCTCACTGGTTGCTCCTGTCTATTTGATTTTCCAAGAGGTTGATGACTCACTTCGTTTGTTGCTGGAGATTCGCTAAGGCACAATCACACCTTTCATTGTGTGTTTGCTCCAAAGTCAAGCCTCTTGGAACTAGATTGGCCTTTTTTCTTTATGAAAGTATGAGATGGGTGGCATAAGAAATCGCTCAAAATGAGTTCAAGCTGAAGCTTTAATACTAAATTGATGCATGCCATGATGGATAATGTGTTTTGAGTTAAAATGTTAAGGTTGGGATAGATGATGATCACCACCAAGGCATAAAAGACACGCCACCAGCCAAGGATAAAAATCGAAATAAAGGAAGCTCATCATCAAGGCTCAAATAACAAAACACCCGCTAAGGTTAAAGGACTCCAAGATATGTGAAGTTCACCACCAAGGCCTAAGGAACACCGCCAGCCAAGGATAAGAGGCTTTCAGATAGGAGAAGTTCACCACCAAAGCTCAAAGGAAGCCCATCAACCAAGGATAAAGGACTTTTTGATTTACCATCAAAGAACTTGGATAAAGCTCCCTTTATAAGGAAACTCACAATAAAAGAAGCTTAGCTACAAGACCCAACCATTGAGCAATCATCACGTGATTAACTATGTACTTGGCATATCATATTATTAGGTGACACAGAGTGCAACTTACAATTTATCGTGTCACCTTAATCCTTATCGAGCATCTAATTATATGAGAACATGGTATATGACACTCATTAAATATTTTCTCGTGAAATTGATTATATGTGTCAAATGTCCTTAAGTGAATGGGCTTATCCCTAAAAAATCCCAACTTTAGGTTCAATCTTAATTCGCTTCGTACTTTTTTTTTATCTAAAAATATCCCAAACTTTTAGTATAATCCCAAGTTTGTCCACATGTCCAGAATCACTATTGGTTTCTTCAAGATTGTCAACCTCAAGAGATTGCTATTGTTCTATATGAAGGTGAGGGTGTTGATGAAGACGCAAGTTCTGATAATGAATCTGTATCTAGCCTTGTTTTTGATAATTTTGAAGAAACTAGTGGCCATTTTTTAATTCGTGGCAAATTTAGAACTCGAGTAAAAATTGGGGATTCTTTTGATATAAAAAAGAAGTTTGAGGCAAAATTGGGATTGGACTTAAAATTGACATTTTTTTAAGGGAATTAGGCCCTAAATAAACAGTTTCAAAGTCTCTCAAGATTCTAGCTTGATGGCACAACTTGTTACTTATTGGCTGCTGGATCGAGAGACCACATTGCAAAGCAATAAAGCAATTCAAGCATATGTAAATAAAACAAAAATGTGGCTTGTGAGCAGCTAGTACGGTAGCTTAATGATAAAAGTATATCTCTTCCCACAAGATTACAATTTTGAGTCATGCTGAAATTGAAACTCTAACTAGATTGCGTCCTGAGAATTTTCTTCGATGAGCTACATGGGCATGCCCCTACCAAATTTTCAAATGTTTTTTTTTGTTGTTTATTTTCCAAAGAATATACTTCATCCTTTGAGAATTTTATAGTTAGATATGACTCATAATTTCAAATTTGAATCCTTGGTGTCTTATGAAATATGCTTAAAGAATAATCCAATGAACAAGATGAATTGATTGATAAGTGTACATTTTCCAAATTTGGTATCTATTCCATTTTATACATGTCAAAAGGTCATACTCACTTGGGGAATTTCATTTTTGCATCAACTAGATATGGTGTAAAAGTTCATCTTGGAACATGGAGATATAACGAGGATAATAAGGTATACTGTGTTTATAATTTGAAAAATGATCAATAATGTTGATTGCGCAACATTATTTTATGATGCATCTATTTGTGGCATTTTCGAGAACTATAATTGTGGATTTGTCACAATTTTATTTGCTTCTATGTAATAAATCATGAGGGAAATGTTTATTTCTAATCTTATCTCCCTCTTTTTTAACGTTCTTATGCCCATAACTTTAATATCCTCACTCCATATTTCACGGTGGCTACTTCGTATGGAGAGATTTCCTCACTCTTGACAAATTTAGAGGCTGAACCGATGTAGTTCACAATCCTGAACTTTGTGATTACAGGTGAAACGAGTAATCAATACTCAAACAATCCCTCATTACTTCTTGTGACCGGTTAGAAAAGGCGGGACATTTGTATCCGAAAAATATCGAGTGTGACTCTCTCTCTCACTGTCACATAAAGCCCTGAAAATGGAGATGCTAAAACAGTAGCTCACATGGAGGGTGCATGTGATACTCTCAACCCACATGACTACATGAGGACAAAACGTCGTTTCAGCTTGTAATGTCTTATATTCAAACAACAAAACGACAACGAGAGCTGATGGTGCGGGAGCATCCGCCCCAGGAAAACCGTAACGAGGATATGGTCTCGTATGACGTAGGAGAATATTCTTGCCCTAGAGACCCCGGCACGAGGTCCATCCTCGCGCCTCGGCTAGGACCAAGATCAGCCCACTTCTTTTCTTGCGTTCGGCTTCAAGAGAACTGCTTCGTTTGTCATTGCTTTTCGGCCTTAGTTTGACCTCGCTTTAAAACTCATTATCTAATTTAAGTGGTCCAACAAAAGTTTGACCTTACTCTGTCTTAGATCATCATCTTGATTAGTTACACAAATGAAGTCGTATGATTACTGATGTTTAGACATCTAGCAGTAGACTTTTAGCTAGTCTAGTGCAGCGGAGGCCGAATTTTGATGGGAAATTTCATAGAATATAACAATAATCAACAAAAGTTGCGAGCGGACTTGATTGATTAGGACGGTAGATGATAAAAGATAAATTTTCCCATATTTAGAGTACTATTTTAAGTAGTGGTTATTGATTCATTTAGTTAAGAGCTTAAATAAGGCCACTAATTCTGACAATAGACAAGAAAAGGTACTTTCTTTCCACGAGGAAATTAACTACATCAATGTATGCATATGCTATCATACTCTTGGTGCATAAAATTAACATGACTATATGAGCATGACATCTTCTTTATCGAGAACTAGAATTTCACTACAGGTAACTCTAAAGGATCTTATCGATGAAGTAAATGGCAAAGATATATAATGATGAACTATTTATTTTTCGAAATTTTATTGTACATATCACGAGAATACTTTTTTACGTTAGGTGGGTGGGCCGCGTATTCAATCACCCACCCCCAAAACAAAAGTCGAAAACAAAGAACTTTGACCGGTCAATAGGTGCCACGAAACAAAGATACCTTTAAGGAGCACATGCAAATATATACACATTATATATACATATATATATTCTGACCAAAAGATATATATATATATATAAACACATATATTAGTTACAAAATTCAATTCTTTTAGAAGTAGTGCACCCCGTCCTAAGAACACGGCACGCTTTAAGGGGGACTTACCACTTTCTTTCATGTCATCATTTATTACGCGTAAAAAAAGGTTAAGTGAAGTTGTTCCACTTATAGAGCTCAAACAGATGACCCAGAATTCATGCTCTCTTATTATTATTTTTTTTTCGTGTCTTCGAGAGCGATTTTGGATAGAGATCGTCTTAAGCTTCACCACTCCACGAATGTTGAATTTGGGCAAGCAAGCACAACGAAAACACTTGCATGATCAAGGATAAAAGTACACCACAAGTACCATAACTTATGTATGGCGATCATTTTGGTGCCATAACTTTTTTTCGGATCACTTTGGTGCTAAGTCGGAAGAAAAGATATCACTTTAGTGCCAATTTGGCTGGAAATCAGACGTGGCATTTTTTATTAATTTTTGACGCTGACAAGGCTCGCCGAAGGCTGAGTCAGCGTGTACAGTCAGCATTTTTTATTTTAAATAACTTTTTTCAGCGTGTACAGTCGGCATTTTTAATTTTAAATATTTTTTCCTTTTTTTTTTCTTCTTTCCTTTTTCTTTTCTTTTCTTTTTTTTCTTTTCTCCCCTCGTCGGCTGGCCACCAGCGAAGCTCGGGAAGGGCTAGGCGAGGGCGGCCTTGCCCATGGTTGGCAAGGGGTGGCCGACCCTTGCCGGGGACAAGCAAGGCCTCCCCTTGCCGGCCTAGGCAAGGGCTGCCCTCGCTGGCGTTGGGCGAGGGTCGCTGTCACCTGATCTGGCGAGGGCGACCCTTGCCGGCGTCGGGTGAGGGTCGTCCACGCCCGACTCAAGCAAGGGCGACCCTCACCCACCCAAGCAAGGGCTTCTCTCGCCCGACGATGGCGAGGGTCATCCTCGCTTGAGTCGGGTGTGGGCGAGCCTTGCCCGACGCCGACTAGGGTCGTCCTCGCCGGATCTGGCGAGGGGCGGCCTCGCCTATCACCAGTGAGGGTCGATCGCCCCTCACCGGCCATGGGCAAGGCCACCCTCGCCTAGCCCTTCCTGGGCTTCGCCGGTGACCGGCCGGCAATCCGCCGGCGAGGGGAGAAAAGAAAAAAAGAAAAGAAAAGAAAAGAAAAAGGAAAGAAGAAAAAAAAATATTTAAAATTAAAAATGCTGACTGTGCACACTGAAAAAAATTATTTAAAATAAAAAATACTGACTGTACACACTGACTCAGCCTTCGACGAGCCACATTGACGTCAAAAATTAATAAAAAAATGCCACGTCAGATTTCCGATCAAATTGGCACTAAAGTGATCTCTTTTACTCTGATTTGGCACCAAAGTGATCGCCGTACAAAAGTTATGGCATTTGTGGTGTACTTTTTTCCATGATGGAGAGAGGAAGAGAGAATTGGTGATAATTAGGGTTTCGACACTATTGCTCATAGAACTGCAAGAATAATGTGAAGGACAAAGATCCATTGATTTTTGCTATCATTAGGGGGGTGCAACTTGGCTCCCCATTTAAGGTATAGGCATTGACTTTCAACGAGAGTATGAATTTTATATGGAAAACTTATTCAAAAAATTATAAACTTATCGTATTTTTGTTGATTCAGTCTTAATGTTACTTAGGTTTCCCACTGTTGTTGATTTCAATTTATCATTTTGAGATAGGATTTTTATATTAACACACATAGAGCTCATGGCCCAGATTTATTAGGTTGTGCTTGAATTCATTTAACTTTGTTTTCACTCATAAACAACAAAATCAACTTAACATTTTTCATTTTATACAAATGTTATTTAATACTAGCTGTTTATACTGGAAAAGATTACGGCAAGTCGACTCGCTCTTGCTTGTTACCATTGAAATGTTTGCATTTTCCTTCATCCTTGGTAGGAGGAAGTTTTCGTCGTTCATACGTTTGATTGGTCGGTCACAATTTATGAGTATCAATCACATGTATACTTCACTGAATTCAAAATGGGTAGTATTAATGTCTGTAATTTACCAACTCCTCCTACCAGAGACGAAGAAGATCATGACCCTCGTTAAAATCTTGATAGAAGGGGAATTAACTTAATTATGAGGCCATTTATCGGCTATTGATCGCCTTCTCTTTGCCTCATATTGAAACCTCTTTGGTTAATTAGATAGAAGACCTATTAGAAGAGCCAACTCCAAGAAAGATAACTTATTCCAATCATAACCAAAATCATTTGAGTATGGAATTTCTCTATCATCTAGAAGTGTAAATTGTATCGTGTAGGTCATTCAATCATCACGTCAAAACAGCGTCGAGCTGCTTTCGATCGTGTCATAGATTGACATGTCATTAGAATGCCGACAACGAGTGAGACATTGAAAATCTAGGAATCAAGATAAAATTTTATTTCGAGAAAAAGCAGAAAGCTGTTGCAAACGACTTGGCTATATAAATTTCAATTCGAGAAAAACAAAAAAGGTTGTTACGACCGACTTGGCTACGATGGTTTTCTCAGCCACATGGGTTTCTTCTAAGAAGATATATTAAGTGTGTCATGCCATGAGCCTAGATGCCCTCCCACTATATTGTTAATTCAGCATTCCATGTGGTGGATAAGCCGAAATTCGACAAATTCCCACCCTAAATCGATTTACTTATTTTATTTTTGGACTGGAGTGAAACAAATTGACCGGTCAAAACAGCCACCAAAAATTGAAATAAAATGCATTAACCCCAAAAGAGCAGAGAAAAAAGAGGGATTCTTGCTATGATTAGTGTCCGCTGTGTTCCGACCATATCGTGAATTTAAAGATCTCATAGAGTAACTTATCTAAGAACAATGTCTGTTGACCGAGCTACAACACTGATTTTTTTAGACAGAATTGTTCAAGTTCTGTTCATAGAAGATGGTCCACATTCTGGTCTAAGCAATCTACTGATGAAACTTGATTTGGTTCATTGCATGCAATGCAATGGGTGCAAACACTTATAACGAAAAATCAAGTGTTGTGAAGTTTCAGGAATCCCCAGTTTGAGCGAGAGAGAGATGGCTATTGATATGGTGTAGAAAGAGTTTAGTCATTGCTTCTGATTTCTTCATTAGCAAGGGGATGATTTATCTATGTTCAACGCCCATTTTGACAATCACTATGCAGCAAAAATTGCTTTCTAAAGCAATGCCAAAACGAATTAACAAGTTATGTCGGCTTCAAAATGACGGAGTTAGTATTCGTGTCATGTCAAATTGGTTCTTCTTTTCATTTATTTTTCTCTTAAACTACCGTGTCATCTTAAATCGTGCATTCATGTCATTTTGTAAATCGATTACTTGATAGCATAAAGCTTTCCTCCAACCACTCACCATATTTGGCCAATTAATTATCTTGTGACATCACTGTTTAAGATGCTCTTCCCGTATATCTCACATTGCGGAATAGCAAGAGATGCGAGAGAATGGTACTGAATAAAGAATACATGAATTTACATGGCTCGATCACAGATACCTAGGTCTGAGAAGGTATATATTTCATTACAGTTTCACTAAGAAATTGGTAAAGTACACATCGGTGTCATTCAAATCCAGGCCCTAGCTACACTCAATGGAGCTTTGCACTCTTGATATTTAACAAGAGACTCTTTTAAACTCATGAAGAAGATAAAAAGTGAATTAGAATTTAGAAGTTCTAAAACTATCGAATGGAGCAGAATTCGGTCTTATAACTTTTCAGTCAATTTTTTTAAGTACCAAATATATTTTTAAATGACTCAATAAAGTACCTCTAGCTATTTTTCTTGCTCCAATTTGAACCTTAACACGACTGTAAATGAATATTTACATGTACAATAGAGTAAATGTATATTTCATCGAGTTCATTCAAACCAAAATGCAAATCTCAAGTTTGGTTTCAAGGGTTCTGACTTCTCGATATAAGTTGTTTCAAGTGCATAAGTGTTACTAGCGTTCCTTGACATGTAAGAATGGAAAATTGAATTGTTATAAAACTTCTTTTGACAACAACTTGAGATGAACGTCTTCTAGGGTTTTTCGACTGGAATTGGGTTATTATTCTGCATTCAATTTGAACTTGCTGAATTCACCAGCTCACTTAGTTAAGTTGATCACTTTTATATCTTTGGAACTCATTAAATTTGCATGTCGATTTCGGTCAAATGGGTACACAGAGGCCACCATAGGCGAGCAAAGCAGACCATGGTTGGAGTTAGATCGTGGTCCGATCAATTTGCAGAACGAGTTATTGTGAAGAAAAGAATAAAAACAGTCTCCCAACAGAACGGTGAATATAAAAAAAAGCATTATACTACACTTAACCCTTCTAGAATTTAACGTGGGATTTATGGGTCATTGTTGACGCAATTTGGCATTTCTTTGTTTTTATCTCTATTTTTCGAATAAAGTGTCATACTTGCATTTAAACAATATAAAGATAATCATAACATGCTCGTTTAAGAGGACTCCATGAGAATTTGCAAATCCTCTCTCTCCCTAGTTACACGTGTTGGCAAGAGGCGCGGCTTGTGGAGATTACCGGCTGACGGTTGGCCGCACGCGAAAGCGGTAAAAGACTTCTGGTCTGAGTCTCCGAGACGAGAAAATATTGGGTGCCCCTTGTGATTCCACCGTGGAGAAATAACAACCCTGAGGTGGCGACACGTGTGCCAAGGGACCCACCGTTGTCAGGAGGGCTCCACGGTGGAATCACTCTCACGGCGACGAGCTAAGAGCAGCTGAGCTGAAAATTTTTGAAAAAAAATCAAGCGCCCTCTCTCTCCACTCTCTCTCTCTCTTTCGCGTCCCCCATCCACATGTGCTCTGCACTCCGTCTCGCTCGCGCGACGCCGACGCCGACGCCGAGACGCCTCCGACGAGCGAGGTCCGTCTGCTCACGCCGACGCCGCCTCCAACGAGCGACGCCCTTGCCTCGGACGCCGCCTCCGCCCTAGCCTTCGACGCCGACGCCTCCGACAGGCTGGGATTTTTCCGCGGTGGAATCGGCACCCAATATTTTCTCTGTTCCGTTTTCTTGAGGGAGCCGACCAGATTCCCACAAACTGAAATGCGAAGTTCGAGTGTTCTTTTGCTTCCCTTCGCATCGCTTGATAAGCCATTGCCTGATCTGAGAGCTGAGGCCTTATCAGCGAGTGCATTCACGATCCATAAGGCATGACATTCTTCGCTTTTGTTGTTTTTCCACCCCCCCTTTCTCTCGATCTCTCTTGCTCTTTCTCTGCTTGGGTCTCTTTTGACTTCCTGTTTTGGTCCCTGAAATTGGGTGATGAATTGTTAGATTCTTGAAATCGATTGCAATGGGATGTTATTTGCTGCTTATGATTCGTGACTGGAACGATGTCTGCAGTTGATAAAGATCGCTTTTTGTTGATAAATTCTCGATCACTATTTTAAGGATGACACAGTTCAGCTGTGCTTCAATTGCCCCAGAGGATGCTCTATTTGATCTCTCTTTCGTAATAGAGGAAGGAAGCAATGTGGGTGTGGAGTGACTGTCAATTTTTTTATGGTGTTGTAGCTTTAGAGCTCTGTTGTCCTGTGCATGGTTGTAGTGATGACTACAGAAGTGATCGAGTGATCTTTTAGCGTGTTGTACTTTTAGAAAATGCTTTGTGCAAGGATTTGGCATTGCGCAAGTAGTTCTGCACAACGCCGAGTAATCAAATTTTCTTTTCACAAAGAAGGATTAGAAGCTGTTAAAATGCATATAGACAGATATTGAAAATCAGCTTATATCTGTTTTAACTGCTATAGTTTTTGGAAATATAGCACCTCTTAAACGCTAGAAGCGAGGGTTGAAAAGTCCTCTCAAACACCTCTGAAGACTTCAATTTTATTTTACCTTTTGGTTTTGCGTGTTGGATGTAAGAAACTGCAAAAAGGATGATCATCTTGTTTTGGTTCCTTGATTAACACGCTGGTCTCTGAATCTGCAGATGAATTCTCATGCACCTGGTTATATATTGACTGTGGTTCTGGGGCTATTTCTATCCCTACATGCAGATGAAGTTTTCTGTTTTCAGTGTCTAGTACAGAAGATGTGCTACATTATGTTTAGTGGTGCGAGTGTGTTGAGGTTGTTCTATTCTGTGTTTGCCTCAGGACTCTGAAGAAGAATGGTTTTTCTGGGTTCTGCTCTTGTTGGGTTCCTTTGCCTGAGATAGAGTTGAAGTGTATTGCTTGGTGGGTGTTTGTTTACTTGTGATTTGAGGTTGAGCTTGGATTTTCCTAGGCGTTGACGCCCACCTAGCCGACACTAACGCCGCCTTCGACGAGCGAGGTCCGTCGCTGCCCATGAGAAATGTCCATTGCCTCCCACGAGCGAGGTATATTTCTTATCGTGATGTCTTTTTTCCTCAGGTATATCTTCATTCACGACATTTAGTTGACATGAGCGTGCTTGTCAAAGGGCTTCTCGCTAGTACAGGTTAAGATGAGCTTGTTTATGTTAGGCAACATGGGACTGATCCTAGATCTCCTTGAATTAGGATAAAAATTTCATTTTTTGGGATCCCCTCATTGAGTTGTGTCAACTTGTGATCAGGATTCTGAATGGCCAAATTTGAAAGTATAATTATCGTTCTACGGTTAATCTTGGTAAATAACTCGCAAATGATTAGACTGTAAATTAGATTCAATAAAGCAAGGAAAATTTCTATTTGCATTATCAGAATGGTGAGTTTGCGCTTGTTATGTTCACCTTGTATGGTATTGCATCAGTGATGGTTCTCCTGTGTTTGTTTATTGCTGCGATTGTTTAAAGTCAGCTTTCTAGTCTTACTATAAGGATCTAGTTGCTGTGGATGGACCATGGAGATTGTTCAATCAAATGATCATTACTGTTTTTTCATTATCGTGAGAGGTACTAATCTCTCCGGTCATATTCCTTTTCTCGGAATTAGAATTGCCACTGCTTAAAGGCATCTTGACTTCTTTCAGATCCAGATCTTGGTGCTGTTGGTCTTCATTGTTGATTGTGACTATTCTTATCTTCGCACTGTGCAGCTTATTCAACATAGCTATTTCTTCATTAATCTAATTCAATAATGAGTTCCTCTGTATTATGTTTTAACGTATACACCATGTGGTCTAAGAAATTTAGAAATTATTCTGCTTATAATTGTTATCTTGACAAGTTGCATTGTGCACGTTATGTAATCCATAGTTCCATGGTTATGTTTCGTGTGGAGACTGAAGTGAGGTGAAGATTTTGTGCATTCAACAATCTGTTCTTTGCTCCAACAGGAAAAGGGTCAGCCATTGCCAAAGTTTGGTGAATGGGAGGTGAATGACCCTGCTTCAGCCGAGGGGTTTACTGTCCTAAAAAGACTGGTGGCAAGCCTGAATCTCCAGGAAAGGCCAACACTCAAGTTAAACACTCTGTTGATCTGAGCAAACCTCCAACTGTAAGTTGTTTCTTGAGAGCCTGGGAACAACCTGTTTAAGACATGTGGGATGCAGTAATTATTGCAGTCATTTGTTCTGGGATAATCTTTTAAGATTGCAATTATGTAGTAGTTAACCCGTCGAACAATTAATTTTAGACTTTCTTATATGCTACGCTAGTCTGGATGAAAATGTAGAAATGCAAAATAGAAATCTCAAACTTGCACAGATAGGGGGAAAAATTGATATGACAGTGTCATAAAAACTAAGCAGGTTGGGCGCTCCTTGCTAGTTAGTATTTGAATTATTCAAAATGACCATCCAAAAGATGCTACTATTCTGTACAGCGTGAGCAAGAATTGAATGAGAGCTGGACTCAATTGTGTATGAACCACGTCTAGTTGCTGGGAATCTTTTTTTTTTTTTATAAGGATTTTTTTTTTGTTTCATGACTCCCTCTAGTTGCTGGTGATTCCTTGACGATTTGTTTTTGGGGATGGCCGTCATGTCTCGCTCTATTCTTACCTGGTTAACTCCTTGGTTGGAAGTCGTCAAACAATTTAAAGGGGCAAATCAGTCGTCAAACAATTTAAAGATGGCCGTCATGTCTCGCTCATTGGAGGCGGCGTCGGCGTGAGCAGACGGACCTCGCTCGTCGGAGGCGTCTCGGCGTCGGCGTCGGCGTGGCGCGAGCGAGACGGAGTGCAGAGCACATCTGGATGGGGGGCGCGAAAGAGAGAGAGAGTGGAGAGAGAGGGCGCTTGATTTTTTTTCAAAAATTTTCAGCTCAGCTGCTCTTAGCTCGTCGCCGTGAGAGTGATTCCACCGTGGAGCCCTCCTGACAACGGTGGGTCCCTTGGCACACGTGTCGCCACCTCAGGGTTGTTATTTCTCCACGGTGGAATCACAAGGGGCACCCAATATTTTCTCCCTCTTCTTGGGTGGATCCCGGTTGATTCGAGATTTTTCTTGTTGACGTTTGACTCTTGTGAGACGTGCGCGTTCCTTTCGCTCTTTTTTTTTAATCCATTAATTAATGGGAATTAATATGATCTTATGTATGTCCATGATCTCGCGCATTGTTCTTCCGTCAGCATTATAAATTATCGATTATTTGGTAAAGCCCTCGAGTACGTACGACTTTCCTAAACCGAATTCTCCCGGCTCCGGATCTGATCGATGGTATCGATATGCCCGAATCAGAGCCTGTCGAGGCTCGGACGCACGGAAAGCCCCGCGTGCAGTTTTCGTTCTGGGCAGTCTCATTAGTAAAAGTTTAGTCGGGGCTCCTCGTCTTTTCACTAGTCGAGATCACGTGCTTTTCAGCTGATAGTTCACCGAGCCATCTTATGTGCGCACGTGTCTAGGGGTGAGCAACTTGGACCGTCCAGACCGGGACCGCCGGACCGGACCGACAGGTTTGGTCCGGTTCTCAGAACTATCGATCCGGTTCCCGGTTCGTAAAAGCGGAACCGATTTCCGAGAGGTCCAGTTTCTAGTTCCAAGGGTGAACCGGACCAGACCGGACCGACTATTTAATATATATTTTTATTTTTTTCTTTAAAAAATTAATAAAATATGAATTAAACTCTAAATAAATATCATTATCATAAATTCATTGATAAAAATTAATAAAATGTGAATTAAGCCCTAAATGAACTTCATTGACATAAATTCATTGATAAAAATTAGTAAAATGTGAACCAAACCTTAAGTGTTTAACAAAAAAAAATAAACTAAACTCTAAGTGATCGGTTCCATTGGACCGGACTGGACCGACGGTCGGGTCTGGAACCTGATCCTACAACCAACCAGTCCGGTCTGCGGTTCCCAAAATTGGGAACCCGTTCTCAGTTCCACCTTGAAACCGGATCGGACCAGGAATCGATCACCCCTATAACTGTCTACGAAGCATTTTAGGCCCGTGCAATGTGCGAATGTCATCTAAGTAAGGAAGAACTAGGGAAGATGAATTTTTGGTGGCACATGCCACTGGCTTTCTTTGAAAATTTCTTGATTTATGAAGGCTCGAGTATCCTACTCGTGTTTAGCTCAAGAAAAAGCTCTTCGAAGAACTCTCGTCCTTTCCTATTGCAAGACTTTTTTTTAGTACCTTCTCTTTTTTTGTATTTAGGGTGCGTTTCTTTAAAGAAAAGTGTTTTCTGGAAATTTGTTTTTTGGACTTTCACCTGTTTGGTTCGCCTAAAATGGTAAGTCAATTGGAAACATTTTTCGGTTAAGAAAAATATTCATGTATAAAATTAGAAAAGTGAGTTCCTAAATCTAAAAAGGTGAAAACACTTTCAGGAGTTGCCCGTCTTGAATTTGTTAATATTTTTATTTTCTTTTCATTCTTTTTTTAATTTTTCTTTTCTTTTCTTTCTAAGAAGGAAAACATTCATATATTTTCTTTTCTTAATAAAAATAATTTAAAAAATACAAAATTTTTTGATAATTTTCACCATCAGATTTTCTTCACCAAACAACTAAAAAAACTTTCCAAGTCTTTTTAAGTTTTAGCCAAACACCGAAAAATGAAGTCATTTTCCTGGAAAATGACTTCCTAAAAAGTATTTTTCAGAAATGATACATTTTTCGCAAAACAAACGCACCATTTTTCTTTGTTTTGCTTATAAGCTCATTCGTGCATAGTGTTTCGACAACTTAGGTATTGCTTATCGATTTTTCTATTTTTCTTTGCCTGCACATAATTGTCAGCAATCCTACTCATTGTCAAATCGAGTATTTCACCATGTTCTTCTACATTAAACATTTTTACAGTTCTTTGGTAACTTAGGGACATGAGCAGGTTCTTTAAAAGCTTTATCTCGATGCTCGTTCAGACCTCAAGACAATCGAGATATAAAATTTTCAGAAAGTATTATCTTTCCCTATTTCTCGGAGAAGACAAAGATACAGGAAAAATTAGGAGTGCGAAGCGTGCAAGTATCAATAAAATACCCACATTCATGGAGCCCACCCCACAAGATGGGGACAAGTCACGAACGCTCTTGTAGGAGCGAAAGCTTATTCATTCAGTAAGATTACCTCTTAGCTAAATACCAAGAATCCAAAGGAAACATTCTTTTGTACGGTCACTCAAACCATAATAATATCTTAGGAAATGGAAAGTTACCTTTGGGACTTTGAAAAGGATGTGCATACAAGGATAGCCCTAGGACGTGGCTACAGCTAGAAAGTTGCAAAGATAAATTTGAAGCATTTTACTACTGATTTTGAACAGATAATTCTTATTCCGACCGAAAGTAGTGAACACAATACAGCAGCACAAACAGAATTTGATATTGACTTGCGATTAGAATTATAAAGTCGGCCAAAGTGATTAGAGTAATATTAAAAGGTGTAGTAGAACGATTATATCAAAGGCAATTAAAGATTGCCAACATAATTAAACATTCGTTAAGGGATAATGGTAAGGAGATCGGGCTACTTAAGCTGAGAATGACAACCATTCTGTTTCATAAATTAATTTCTGATCAAAAATTGATTTTTCTATTTCTGTTCCTGGAGGAATTTCTGAGAAAAAAATACGTTTGATAACAACAAAAAATTTCTATTCCAGAAACAGAAATTTGTTTGATAACGGTACAAAATTTCTCCCTCTTGGGTGGCTGGAGAGTGGATGGCGGGTAGCAGACCATAGTAGCGAACGGCAAGCGATGGACCGAGGCAACGAATGGCGGGCGGCAAATGGCGAGGGGAGGCGGCAGCAACAGTGGCAGATAGCGATGCGGCCAATGAGGAGGATGGCGACTGTCGATGGGAGGAGGCTGACTGGTGGCGGGAGACGGTGGCCAGCGGATGGTGGGCGGTGGCCCACGGCGGCGGGAGGCGAGCAGTGGCGTGAGGAGGGCAGTCGGAGGTGTGAGCGATGGCCAGTGAATGGGGGGTGGCGGCCCATGGCAGCCCACGGTGGGAGGTGGGTGACGATCGAAGGTGGGCGGCAACGAGAGGAGGGAGGTCGATGGCGGGAGACGATGGTCGGCGGCGAGAAGCGGACGGCGGCAAGAGGAGGGCAGCAGGAGCGATTGCCAGTGGATGGTAGGCGGCGACCAGCGGTGGGAGATGGGCGGCGGCTGAAGGCAAGTGGCTACGAGAGGAAGGAGGCCGGCGGCAGAAGACGATGTTGTCCAGCGGCGGGAGATGGTGGCCGGTGGACGGCAGCTGGCAGTGAGAGGCAGCCGAAGGTGGGCGTCGGTGGTGGGTGGCCGTGGCCGGCAAGTAGGCGGAGATGGGCGGCGAGTGAGCGACAGAGTAGTAGCGAAGACGAGCAATGAGAAGAATTTTAACTTCTCATTTCTGTTCCAGAAATAGAAAAGCAAAAAATTTTAACTTCTGATTTATGTTTCAAACCTATTTCTGGAACAAAAATTTATTCCAGAAATAGAAATTGGAATTGCGTTACCAAACGGATTTCTTTTCCAAATCTATTTCTGGGACAGAAATAAAGAAACAGAATGGTTATTATTCGCAATCTTAAGGTGCGCTCAAAACAAATTCCCAAAGCCCTCTAGGCCTATGAAGATCCTTGGGCAAACGCTAAATTGTTTGGTAAATAATTTTGGGAGCCCATAGGGAAATGGGATTGCACTTCCGTAGCACTCCAAAGGCTTTTAGGTCAAGGCCAATATTCACAGCATCGAGCATTCGGCATCGTTGGAATGTTGGAGCCCACAATTAATGATACTTTCAATTCCAGTTTTACCCTCACTAGTTTTTCGTTTTCCTATTGTTTCCCTGAAATTTGCACTGTTCATCTCTCTTCTTTGCTCATCATCTCTCTTTGAATAAGGGCACTCTGCGAACCGAGGGACAATTGATGGTCACGATCGGTGAGCTAGATTTGGAGGATCAATGTGAGATTTGGAAAATCGAGGCTCGCCGATGGCGCCGAGGCTTGTGCAACACTTGTGCTCAATTTCGAGCCCTAATCACCGGAGTTGAGGGTCTTCTAGTCGAGCCCGGCCAAGTTCAAGACTCAAGGCTTTTCGTCTTTGTCAAATGTGGCTTGCCTGAGATCATGCGACCATGGCGTTGCCTTGCTTGGGGTTTTGCTTGATCCCAGCAACCCGCAATGGGTTTGCACAATGTTCGCAAGCTCAGATTTGAGCCACCTAAGGTCATGTGTCGACGTTGGTGTTGCTTGATCTAGAGTGGCATGATCTCGATGGCTAGTCTTTTGGGGTCGCGTGACCTCGGGGATCACCATGGCGGGACCTGCCAAACGATAAGAAGTTGGGTCTGTTGGAATTGTTGTTTTTTCTTTTGTCATTTACCAAAGTCCTTTATGCAAATAGTAGTTACCAAATACTATTCGCATTTCGTGAACACCTTTAGCCTAAAAACCCTTTTAATCCGAGATCCTTTGCATAAGGCATTTCTCAAAAACTCTCCCAAACACACCCTCAGCAAATTTTGAAAAAAAACGAAGAATAAGAACTATTCAATTTAGATCGATATAACTATGAGTATCCATAGATAAATTACTATCATTTCTGGCAATCATTATGAAAATACTAAGACTTGGAATAACAGGAATATCTACTCAGTAGTTGGTATAATTCAAAGGAGGTTCTATTTTAACTATTATAGAGATCATTAGCTAAAATATGATTTAATACAAATTAAGCCTACATGATTAAACGTAAGGAACTAAAATGAAAAGTGAAAGTAAACGAAAATTAAAAGAATTCTATAAATTCGAGAACTTGCGATTCCTCCTTTTTGTGTTTGTTATTTCCTACTTTTCGAGCCGAAAAAATAATATTTTATTCGTCGAGTCAAAAGAGATTTGAGCAAATGCGACTTCTCCTAGTGTAGTGCAAGAGAATGTATTTTATATGACGGATCCACCGTGAGATAAACGATGATATTGTGTAACCGACCAATTTCTATTACTTAGGACAAATATCCAACTAGTCCTAAACCTATTGCATAAATGCCAATTCGATTATAAACTTTTCAATTTTGCCAATTTAGTCCTAACCTTTGTGTGAAATTCCACTGTAGTCTTTCCGATCAATTTTCGATGGGAATTGCTGACATGACAATTCAGTCATTGCGGGCCGTCCTACGCGACACACCGCTTGGTCAGCAATTTCCAACTAAAATCGGCAGGAATGACTACATTAGAATTTCACGTAAAGGTTCGGGTCTAAATCGAGAAAATTGAAAAGGTTTGAATTTGTATCCGTACAATAAAATTATGACTGATGAGATAATTTCCCTCTGTCATGCGTGCTTTGGATCTAATCCCACGCTCCCCTTTTTCTTTACCGATTGATTACACAAAATGTGACCGTCATGGGATATGCGCGTGCCACTGAATACTTTTCTCCGCCGCGTAGTTGCCTTGCAACGAGATGCAAAGAATATATATATAAATGTGCTGATGCATCTAATCTGGCTCAACAGGCCGTGCACAAAAGGAATAAAGCTGACCGGAGATGTCGCTTTGACTCACGAAAACGAAGAAGTCCATCTTTCCCACTTAAAAAAGAATCTTTCATCTCCAATCACAAACAAACAATGCCATAATCCCCAAATTCCGTTGATATTTCATTACGAAAAATAGATAATTTTGAAAATTTTTTTAAAAGCAATCGCTTGTATTGCTTATAATATTTTCATAATCTATAAAAATAATTAGATATAAATTATTATCTGTAACAAAATCGCTTTTTATTTACAAAAATATTTATATATAAATTATTGTCAATAATAAAAATATTTAATATTTTAAATGATATAAATGATTATTTTAAGAAAAATACATTTTAAATTATTTATTGTTTTTGCGAAAAATATGGGGCTTTAATTGGTTTGATTAAAAAAAGCATGTTGCGTGTCTTCAGTGGCTTTGTGATGGATCCGGTGTTGCCAACATGCGAAGCGAAGAGGAATGTGGGCCCCCAGGGGGAAAAAAGATACTCATGGAAGACTAATAATTCGTTGTGTAAAAGGTCCTTCGAGGCTACATCTCTATTATGAATAGTGGAAATCTATGGTCATAACTTCAACATTAAATTATTGCCAAAGATTATTATAACCCATGCCTTCATCTAATAATAACCTGTCCCGACCAAAAAAAAAAATCTAATAATAACCCATTACCGTCCATAATCATTATAGTGGACAATCATCGAGATAACTAAGTATGTACATCTCCTAATTTATAAGCTCGATTTCGAAATAGTTGCCGATTATTATCTGAATTTCCCCGTCTTATCTATCTTGCCATACTCCAATTTAAAATCATATTCCCAATCTTGAAAGATCAAGAGGAGGTTTACGAGTAGTTTGCGTGCTCATTTATTTGGTGGATAGATTCGTTGAGTTTGTCTTTCGGAAAGGAAAATGATAATTTTGCATTTTTGCAAAGAAAAATTCGAGAATGACATACCTTAATGCAACGCAAGTATTTGCATTGTTAGTAGAAAATCATACAAGCAATCCTAATATGATTTCTAATTAACAAAACAAGGCACTCGAGGTGTTCTTTAGGGTTTGCGCTTTAATAAAATGCAAACTAACTCGAGGTGTTCTTTAGGGTTTGCGCTTTAATAAAATGCAAACTAACCTATTGGGTTTAGAATTACAATATAAGTAACCCGTAAAGTATCAATATATCTTAACGATAGCTATGACTGAGCTTATCCTTATATCTACTATGTTATGCGAAGGGAAGCAAGTTCTTATCTTTAAGAATACGCGTCTCCGCGTTGAATTCTACCTATACATATATAATTCTCGAAACATTCCACTTCCACCCAAAAAAAAAAGAAAGAAGAAGAAGAGAAGCCCCACGCCATATTGTATTTTCTCACGAATGATCGAATAATAAAATCTTTTAAGTTTCCTACAAAATCGCGCGTCAATGAGAAACATAGAGAATAAGAAGAAAGCTAAATCCATCCTAATATCTTTTATTTATTTGAAAGCATAGCAAATATTCATCTTCCCTATGCAACAACTAGCAAGTGACAACGGCAGGAAACTCGATTTGATCTGACGATCTGATTTCCCCACCAGGAAACCGTGTTCTCCGAAGAAAAAACTAAATAGATAAAACAAAGTAAATAGATAAAACTTTAGTTACTCCGCACAACCTTTGCTTTTATTTTAATTTTTTTAAAGCAGAAAATGACACTAGCGCATGCGGAGTTTATTTTATTTAATTTTATTTTCTTCCTTAACTTTAGTCGGGTCGGCTACATATTTCTGAACTTTTCTTCGCGTACGGTTTTGCTAAATATGACGTAACCTCAGAGCACGGAGCCAGCACAAAAAACAACACTAGGGCAAGTTGCTTTCAATATTTTATATATATTTCTAATTTCTTAAATCGTAAACTTTTCTCCTGAATGTATGTCGTGCATATATATATTAAATTGTCCGATATTTATCCGGATCAATTTCATGTGGACGAGATTTTCATGGACGTCATGAAGTATTCCGTATAAAAATATATGTACGTATCGATATTTTGTTTTTGGGGGTTCGGCGAAGTTTAATATTATCCAAAAAAGAAAAAAAGAAAGAAAGGTGTCTACGTCACGTTGGTTTGTCTAGGTCCCATGCATGTGTTTAAGATTTTTATTTCCATTCGATTGAAATGTCAATGGGCAAGACTTGTCTACGTTCGAGGTCTTAACCAACATAAGAACTGCAGTACTGAAAAGGCATTGTGGAATGCAGATCTATAATCCCCGAATCTAAAAATCTCATAATTTCTTTTGACCAGTTACTGCACACGTGGACCTAGTTAGAATTCATCTAGGTTCTTTATGTATTAGATCGACCTAAATTTAGAGTTTACCTAAATTGATCGATAGCTGCAAACTCTAATTAGGTGTTTAAGTTTATAATCGGCTGAAGCTAGGATTTGAAAAGACCCTAGGAGCCGAAGACACCACTAGCCGCACCCGTCCCACTGCCAAACATTCATCTTCACCCGTCTGAGTTGGGGCATGATGGTCGTCGCAGATCGAAGGAACGGCAGTGGAGTAGCAGATATTGCCTAGAGTTGTTTTGGGTGCTTCTACATTCACATACTTATCCACCATTCAATTTCTTTAACAGAGATTCTCGGCCCAACTTCTAAGTAACCAATCTCACGACATCCCATTGTCCAGATCGAAAACGAAACAGAAAAGTTGCGCACTCACATAAGCTCCAACATTGAGATAGGAAACACAACATGACCTTCAACCATAAAGTTCCTTCCACAACCGCAAGAACCCAAAATTACCATCTACAAGGAAACGGAAAGGGTAAAAATCTCAAAAACACAACCACCTAGCATCTTCAAACATCGGCCATCTACCATCTTAATCAACCTCCTCGTTCTTGGGGCCGGCACCACTACCACCTGCCGGAGGAACATCGTCATCCATGCCACCGCCCATGTGAGGACCAGCACCTTGGTACGTCTTCGCAATTATGGGGTTGTAGATGCCTTCAAGCTCCTTCATCTTGTCCTTGAACTTGTCTGCGTCGGCGAGCTGGTTGCCATCCAACCAGTGAATGGCTTCCTCGATGACATCCTCAATCTTCTTCTTGTCCACCGCAGGGAGCTTGGCGCTGATTTTCTTGTCCTTGATGGCGTTCCTCATGTTGTAGGCGTAATTCTCCAGTGCGTTCTTTGCGTCCACCTTCTTCTTGTGCTCCTCATCCTCGGCCTTGTATTTCTCCGCTTCCTGTACCATCTTCTCAATCTCTTCCTTTGACAGCCTTCGCTTGTCGTTTGTCAACGGGATCTTGTTCTTCTGGTCGGTGGTCTTGTCTTCAGCCGAGACATTCAATATACCGTTAGAATCAATGTCCAAGCGGACGTTAATCTGAGGAACACCCCTAGGAGCTGGAGGAATGCCCCAGATCTTAAACTTGCCCAACAAGTTATTATCCCTGGTTCTCGCTCTCTCACCCTCATAAAACTGGATGAGTACATCAGGTTGGTTGTCCGAGTAGGTCGAGAAGACTTGCTCCTTCTTGGTGGGAATTGTGGTGTTTCTTGGGATCAACACAGTCGTAACACCTCCAGCAGTTTCCAAACCAAGAGAGAGTGGAGTAACATCCAAGAGCAACAGATCTTGCAGCTTCTCATTGCCCTCACCACTCAAAATTGCCGCTTGGACTGCTGCACCATAAGCCACAGCCTCGTCAGGGTTGATGCTCTTGCACAGCTCCTTCCCATTGAAAAAATCCTGCAATAGCTGCTGCACCTTGGGGATCCTAGTAGAACCACCCACAAGAACAACATCATGCACACTGATCTTGTCCATCTTAGCATCTCTCAAGCACTTCTCGACAGGCTCCATACACTTCCTGAAGAGGTCCATGTTCAGCTCCTCGAATCTGGCACGAGTAATGGCGGTATAAAAATCAACACCCTCATAAAGAGTGTCAATTTCAACAGTTGTTCGAGGAGTCGAGGAGAGAATCCTCTTCGCCCTTTCACAGGCAGTCCACAATCTCCTAAGAGCTCTGGGATTTCCACTGATGTCCTTCTTGTGCTTCCTCTTAAACTCGTTTACAAAGTGGTTGACCATTCGGTTATCAAAGTCCTCACCGCCAAGATGAGTGTCTCCAGCTGTAGCCTTCACTTCAAAGATACCCTCTTCAATAGTAAGCAGAGAAACATCGAAAGTACCACCCCCAAGGTCAAAAATCAACACATTCTTTTCTCCAGTGCTGGTCGCCTTCTTGTCAAGACCATAAGCAATGGCTGCCGCGGTTGGTTCATTGATAATACGCATGACATTGAGGCCAGCAATGACACCGGCATCCTTTGTGGCCTGCCTCTGAGAGTCATTGAAGTGGGCAGGGACCGTGACAACAGCATTCTTGACAGTCATCCCAAGGTAAGCCTTAGCAATCTCACGCATCTTCGTGAGGACCATGGATGAGATTTCCTCCGCAGTGAACCACTTCTGTTTGCCCTTGTAGTGGACGACAATCATGGGCTTGTCGCGAGGACCAGCAATGACCTTGAACGGCCAGAGTTTCATATCTTTCTGAACTGAAGGGTCGCTGAATCTCCTTCCGATCAACCGCTTCGCATCTGTCAATACATCGAAATTGTCATGTCAGCACCGATCGTCGGAATAACACCATGATGAACTAGGACTTCCAAATCATAAGAGACGGTAGAACTAAAATGTGATGAGACCGGACAATTAACAAAACAGCGAGCAAGGAGAGGTCCCTCTCTTAACTTGGAAGACAAATTTCCACAATCTTAGGGTGCGTTCGTTACGATAGAAAATAGACAATTTTTAAAAAAATCATTTTCCAAAAAAATGAGTTTATTTTTCGGTATTTGACTAAAACCTAAAAAAGACTTGAAAAAATATTTTCAGTTGTTTAGTAAGAAAAACCTAATAGTGAAAGATATTTAAAAAAAATTATATTTTTGAAATTATTTCAAATTATTTATTATTTTAAACTATTTTTATTAAGAAAAAATAAAAAAATATTAACAAATTCAAAATAAGCCATTCTAAAAAGTATTTTCACCATTTTAAATTAAAATTTTACTTTTCTAAAATTAAATATAATATTTATATTGATCGAAAAACATTTCCGTTGATCAAATTATTTTTGAAAAACCAAATCCAAAAAATACTTTCTGAAAAAATACTTTCGCCAGAACAACCACAACCACACGCTAATGCAAATAGAATTCGCACGACTAAGCCATCATCCATACATCATCTACTCACATGTCATCAGCGCCATTAGCATAGCTTAAACATACAGATAAAACAGGGCACCAGCGATTTCCCTAGCATCCTCTAACATGCAGCAAACATCAACTACGTATACGCACTACTTCACTAAAGGTAACTCGCTTCATCCACACGACCAAAGGAAAAGCAGCTTCATCCGAAGGAAACCAGAAAACATCATGAACATCGAAGAGCCACGTCCACCGAAACGATCGACGAGACATCGACGAACACCCGATCGGAGTAGAGAAAAAAAACCGAGCCGCCAAAGAAACAGAGCAGGAAACGAGGTTACTCACCGAAGACGGTGTTGATGGGGTTCATGGCCACCTGGTTCTTGGCGGCGTCGCCGATCAGCCTCTCGGTGTCGGTGAAGGCGACGTAGGAGGGCGTCGTCCTGTTGCCCTGGTCGTTGGCGATGATCTCGACCCGGTCGTGCTGCCAGACGCCGACGCACGAGTACGTCGTCCCGAGATCGACGCCGATCGCCGGCCCCTCCCCTTTTCCGGCCATCGATTCCTTCCCTTCTCTCTCTCTCTCTGGAAAATCGGGTTGCGAAAACGGACGGTGATTGATCGCTGGCGATGATGGCGTCGGCGAAGAACAGGCTCTGTTTTCCACAGTGACGAACGTTTGTGATGATAGAGAGGAAGAAGGAGTGGGGAGAGGACTTTACCAAAAAAAAAAAAAAAAAGGAGTGGGGAGAGGGTATTATAAAACTGTTAGCGAGGAGAAAATATTAGGTGAGTTTAATACTCCACGTCACCTATGCAGCACACCATTCAAAAATCGACATCTGGCAATTCGGGCCCACCTTCTGACTCTGCTGTCTCTCTCCCTTGCTCAGTTACTTTTTTCTGTCTCTCCGTTACTTGTTCCCTCGTCTCCTCCGTTAGACACACGGACACTCTCTCTCTCCTTCCTCTCTCCCTCATCTTCTTTGCATTGCTCTGTTCACGACTCCGCTCTCTCTCTCTCTCTCCCCCTTCTTCTTCACGATCGAAACCACCCATGCCTCTGTTCGCTGAAAGGCCCGATTTTTTTCTTGCGGAGGGTCGATGCGAAGATGCCAGTCTACAACTTGTCGTTCGTGAACACCAACCTGTCCAAGCCAACCTCCATCTTCGTCCTCCTCCTGTGGGTCGGTCGGTATATCCCTTGGCTCCCTCATCATCGTCGCACTCTTCCTCCTCTCCTTCTGCCTCACCTCCCACTGGCGCGACGGCGGGAAGGGCGCCGCCACGCCCCCATCTCGAAGGAGATCCTCGAGATCGTGCCATCAGAGGTGCCCCATGCAGCTCCGGTCCGACTCCGGAGATTCCGGTGGAGCACCGTGCGGGATACTCGGATTGTGAGTCGAGCGGGAAGAGCAGGGGGACGGAGAGGAAGCAACGGAGTCTTGAATTGAGAGAGAGAGATAACGTCCACTGAACACAAAAGCAACGGAGCAGGGGAGAGAGACAGAGGAGTCAGAAAGTGGGCCCGAATTGCCAAATGTCAATTTTTGAATGGTGTGCTGCAAAAATGACGTGGAGTATTAAACTCACGTAATTACCGAGGGAAGCGTTGCTTCGGGGGCATTCGAGAACGTTCCGAAGGCGGGGCAGTGGCCGTTGGATCTGGGACACGCGGACGGTGGAGGATGGCCGCCGTGTGGGGCGGTGCCAGCTGGACTTTCTTTCCGTTTTTTCCCCTCTTTTTTTTTTCTGTGTGGCCATCTCCTTGGTCGAGAAAATATTGGGTGCCCCTTGTGATTCCACCGTGGAGAAATAACAACCCTGAGGTGGCGACACGTGTGCCAAGGGACCCACCATTGTCAGGAGGGCTCCACGGTGGAATCACTCTCACGGCGACGAGCTAAGAGCAGCTGAGCTGAAAATTTTTGAAAAAAAATCAAGCGCCCTCTCTCTCCACTCTCTCTCTCTTTCGCGCCCCCCATCCAGATGTGCTCTGC
This sequence comes from Syzygium syzygioides, assembly GCA_031216285.1. Classification (NCBI taxonomy): domain Eukaryota; kingdom Viridiplantae; phylum Streptophyta; class Magnoliopsida; order Myrtales; family Myrtaceae; genus Syzygium; species Syzygium syzygioides. The sequence goes on along the minus strand of CM062251.1, from coordinate 1,117,044 downwards.
ACTCCGTCTCGCTCGCGCCACGCCGACGCCGACGCCGAGACGCCTCCGACGAGCGAGGTCCGCTGTTGCCCACGGGCAACGTCCGTCGCCTCCCACGAGCAAGCTGCCTCCCACGAGCGAGGTCCGTCTGCTCACGCCGACGCCGCCTCCAACGAGCGACGCCCTTGCCTCCGACGCCGCCTCCGCCCTAGCCTCCGACGCCGACGCCTCCGACAGGCTGGGATTTTTCCACGGTGGAATCGGCACCCAATATTTTCTCGGTTCCGTTTTCTTGAGGGAGCCGACCAGATTCCCACAAACTGAAATCCGAAGTCCGAGTGTTCTTTTGCTTCCCTTCGCATCGCTTGATAAGCCATTGCCTGATCTGAGAGCTGAGGCCTTATCAGCGAGTGCATTCACGATCCATAAGGCATGACACTCTTCGCTTTTGTTGTTTTTCCACCCCCCCTTTCTCTCGATCTCTCTTGCTCTTTCTCTGCTTGGGTCTCTTTTGACTTCCTGTTTTGGTCCCTGAAATTGGGTGATGAATTGTTAGATTCTTGAAATCGATTGCAGTGGGATGTTATTTGCTGCTTATGATTCGTGACTGGAACGATGTCTGCAGTTGATAAAGATCGCTTTTTGTTGATAAATTCTCGATCACTATTTTAAGGATGACACATTTCAGCTGTGCTTCAATTGCCCCAGAGGATGCTCTATTTGATCTCTCTTTCGTAATAGAGGAAGGAAGCAATGTGGGTGTGGAGTGACTGTCAATTTTTTTATGGTGTTGTAGCTTTAGAGCTCTGTTGTCCTGTGCATGGTTGTAGTGATGACTACAGAAGTGATCGAGTGATCTTTTAGCGTGTTGTACTTTTAGAAAATGCTTTGTGCAAGGATTTGGCATTGCGCAAGTAGTTCTGCACAACGCCGAGTAATCAAATTTTCTTTTCACAAAGAAGGATTAGAAGCTGTTAAAATGCATATAGACAGATATTGAAAATCAGCTTATATCTGTTTTAACTGCTATAGTTTTTGAAAATATAGCACCTCTTAAACGCTAGAAGCGAGGGTTGAAAAGTCCTCTCAAACACCTCTGAAGACTTCCATTTTATTTTACCTTTTGGTTTTGTGTGTTGGATGTAAGAAACTGCAAAAAGGATGATCATCTTGTTTTGGTTCCTTGATTAACACGCTGGTCTCTGAATCTGCAGATGAATTCTCATGCACCTGGTTATATATTGACTGTGGTTCTGGGGCTATTTCTATCCCTACATGCAGATGAAGTTTTCTGTTTTCAGTGTCTAGTACAGAAGATGAGCTACATTATGTTTAGTGGTGCGAGTGTGTTGAGGTTGTTCTATTCTGTGTTTGCCTCAGGACTCTGAAGAAGAATGGTTTTTCTGGGTTCTGCTCTTGTTGGGTTCCTTTGCATGAGGTAGAGTTGAAGTGTATTGCTTGGTGGGTGTTTGTTTACTTGTGATTTGAGGTTGAGCTTGGATTTTCCTAGGCGTTGACGCCCACCTAGCCGACACTAACGCCGCCTTCGACGAGCGAGGTCCGTCGCTGCCCATGAGAAATGTCCATTGCCTCCCACGAGCGAGGTATATTTCATATCGTGATGTCTTTTTTCCTCAGGTATATCTTCATTCACGACATTTAGTTGACATGAGCGTGCTTGTCAAAGGGCTTCTCGCTAGTATAGGTTAAGATGATTGCATTTTCCTTCATCCTTGGTAGAAGGAAGTTTTCATCGTTCATACGTTTGATTGGTCGGTCACAATTTATGAATATCAATCACATGTATACTTCACTGAATTCAAAATGGGTAGTATTAATGTCTGTAATTTACCAACTCCTCCTCCCAGAGACGAAGAAGATCATGACCCTCGTTAAAATCTTGATAGAAGGGGAATTAACTTAATTATGAGGCCATTTATCGGCTATTGATCGCCTTCTCTTTGCCTCAAATTGAAACCTCTTTGGTTAATTAGATAGAAGACCTATTAGAAGAGCCAACTCCAAGAAAGATAACTTATTCCAATCATAACCAAAATCATTTGAGTATGGAATTTCTCTATCATCCAGAAGTGTAAATTGTATCGTGTAGGTCATTCAATCATCACGTCAAAACGGCGTCGAGCTGCTTTCGATCGTGTCATAGATTGACATGTCATTAGCATGCCGACAACGAGTGAGACATTGAAAATCTAGGAATCAAGATATAATTTTATTTCGAGAAAAAACAGAAAGCTGTTGCAAACGACTTGGCTATATAAATTTCAATTCGAGAAAAACAAAAAAGGTTGTTACGACGGACTTGGCTACGATGGTTTTCTCAGCCACATGGGTTTCTTCTAAGAAGATATATTAAGTGTGTCATGCCATGAGCCTAGATGCCCTCCCACTATATTGTTAATTCAGCATTCCATGTGGTGGATAAGCCGAAATTCGACAAATTCCCACCCTAAATCGATTTACTTATTTTATTTTTGGACTGGAGTGAAACAAATTGACCGGTCAAAACAGCCACCAAAAATTGAAATAAAATGCATTAACCCCAAAAGAACAGAGAAAAAAGAGGGATTCTTGCTATGATTAGTGTCCGCTGTGTTCCGACCATATCGTGAATTTAAAGATCTCATAGAGTAACTTATCTAAGAACATTGTCTGTTGACCGAGCTACAACACTGATTTTTTTAGACAGAATTGTTCAAGTTCTGTTCATAGAAGATGGTCCACATTCTGGTCTAAGCAATCTATTGATGAAACTTGATTTGGTTCATTGCATGCAATGCAATGGGTGCAAACACTTATAACAAAAAAATCAAGTGTTGTGAAGTTTCAGGAATCCCAAGTTTGAGCGAGAGAGAGATGGCTATTGATATGGTGTAGAAAGAGTTTAGTCATTGCTTCTGATTTCTTCATTAGCAAGGGGATGATTTATCTATGTTCAACGCCCATTTTGACAATCACTATGCAGCAAAAATTGCTTTCTAAAGCAATGCCAAAACGAATTAACAAGTTATGTCGGCTTCAAAATGACAGAGTTAGTATTCGTGTCTTGTCAAATTGATTCTTCTTTTCATTTATTTTTCTCTTAAACTACCGTGTCATCTTAAATCGTGCATTCATGTCATTTTGTAAATCGATTACTTGATAGCATAAAGCTTTCCTCCGATCACTCACCATATTTGGCCAATTAATTATCTTGTGACATCACTGTTTAAGATGCTCTTCTCGTATATCTCGCAATGTGGAATAGCAAGAGATGCGAGAGAATGGTACTGAATAAAGAATACATGAATTTGCATGGCTCGATCACAGATACCTAGGTCTGAGAAGGCATATATTTCATTACAGTTTCACTAAGAAATTGGTAAAGTAGACATCGGTGTCATTCAAATCCAGGCCCTAGCTACACTCAGTGGAGCTTTGCACTCTTGATATTTAACAAGAAACTCTTTTAAACTCATGAAGAAGATAAAAAGTGAATTAGAATTTAGAAGTTCTAAAACTATCGAATGGAGCAGAATTCGGTCTTATAACTTTTCAGTCAATTTTTTTAAGTACCAAATATATTTTTTAAATGACTCAATAAAGTACCTCTAGCTATTTATCTTGCTCCAATTTGAACCTTAACACGACTGCAAATGAATATTTACATGTACAATAGAGTAAATGTATATTTCATCGAGTTCATTCAAACCAAAATGCAAATCTCAAGTTTGGTTTCAAGGGTTCTGACTTCTCGATATAAGTTGTTTCAAGTGCATAAGTATGACTAGCGTTCCTTGACATGTAAGAATGGAAAATTGAATTGTGATAAAACTTCTTTTGACAACAACTTGAGATGAACGTCTTCTAGGGTATTTCGACTGGAATTGGGTCCTTATTATTCTGCATTCAATTTGAACTTGCTGAATTCACCAGCTCACTTAGTTAAGTTGACCACTTTTAGATCTTCGGAACTCATTAAATTTGCATGTCGATTTCGGTCAAATGGGTACACAGAGGCCACCATAAGCGAGCAAAGCAGACCATGGTTGGAGTTAGATCGCGGTCCGATCAATTTGCAGAATGAGTTATTGTGAAGAAAAGAATAAAAACAATCTCCCGACAGAACGGTGAATATAAAAAAAAAAGCATTGAACTATACTTAACCCTTCTAGAATTTAACGTGGGATTTATGGGTCATTGTTGACGCAATTTGGCATTTCTTTGTTTTTATCTCTATTTTTCGAATGAAGTGTCATACTTGCATTTAAACAATATAAAGATAATCATAAGATGCTTTACCAAAAAAAAAAGATAATCATAAGATGCTCGTTTAAGAGGACTCCATGAGAATTTGCAAATCCTCTCTCTCCCTAGTTACACATGTTGGCAAGAGGCGCGGCTTGTGGAGATTACCGGCTGACGGTTGGCCGCACGCGAAAGCGGTAAAAGACTTCTGGTCTGAGTCTCGGAGACACAAAGCTTCGACTGTGCCGACTGACACGTGTGCAAAGCGACATTGAAGCGGCGCTCTCTAAAACACAAATGGGTAATACCACAAAAACCCCTAGCTGGTAAATTTACCATAAAAAAC